>CM030846.1:2774274-2781774 GCA_018105865.1 Metaphire vulgaris
CCCTGGTCGTCTCCTGCCCCACCGCCCCTCCCTCCACCCACCCCTCCATCCTCCGTCCCTCCTTCCTTTCTTTCCAGGCAAACATGAGCTCGACTCGTGTGACGTTATTATCAGTGTCGTGTTTCTCTCGCGCTGTAATCCAACGGCGTCTGTCATGTCGCCTTCGTATTTGTTCCGATGCGATTTGACTCGACGGAGAGCATTACTTTATCGCATCGGGTGGCGTACCCGGCAGACGAAACTCAAATGGACTGCTGCAACAGCTTCTGGCCGATCCGATCCGATGCACGGCTTAGAACCCCCACAGCTCAGAGAACACGGGGGCGTCGCCAGGTTTTAGGAACAGGGGGGAAAACATCGACATTTTCGAGTAAAACCACTTTAAAACGTCATCGACGAGTTCTTGTTTCGATCATTCTTCTACCCACCTGCCCCACCCCGTCAAATTCCTCAGCGGTTTGATCCCATCCCGATTAGGGGACCCCCCGTGGCTACACGCCACTGGCTCAGGGTGGTAACAATAGGAGAGCTTTTACTCGGAAAATCGACTCGCTTAAGTAGCGCAACAATCCAGAATAGATAATTTTGGATTTTATACTGGTAGGAAAATCGACTCTTGCTGGCGTTACTAGCAACGCAACAATCTAGTTTAAGATAATTTTGGATTACTAGATATTAGCCGGGGGAGATACTGGTAGCAAATTCCTGCCGCTGGCGTATTCCAAAATTTCGGGGAGTATTTGAAATAGCAACGCAGCAATTTCGGAGCTGATTACTGGAGAGAGAGCAGGGAGGGTGTGAAAACCAAGAAAAATCGCACTGATCGGAGGGAGGGAGGGAGGGTTGAGTGGTGTGGCGCTAAGAGATGTCTCGTTGATATCCTGGTTGACAAAGGTCAACAAGCAACCCCGCCCTCCCCCCACAGTTTCAGCCCTCTTTTCGTAAGCGTCCGATGTCCATCTATACTAAGCGAATTCTACAACTAATACGTGTAGACTGTAGAGTAATTAATTCTACGCGACGTCACGTATCTCATAAGAAAATGAGTGTTACGTTAGCAAGCGACAGAGCTTCTGTTGTATAATAAGCACTTGTATAGGCTCCATGACAAGCAAATTTATCTATATAAGTATATATATATATATATATATATATATATTCTCATGCAGAGATGACAAATGGTTTGCCAAACATCCAGCGGATCTTCGTCCGTGGCTCATCAGATTTTTTAGACTGCGGGTGCACCACGTGGAATTTTAGCTTCACGTTCATTGACAAGTACAGTATTTGCAATGCAATGTTTGCATTCATTCGCTACACTTGATTAATAATTAATACTTGTTTATGTTGGTCATATTTCTTTTTAGTTTGTTCTCTGGTATTTTATCTTTAGGCAATTATGCGCTTTTATGTTCAATCGTTATTGAACGTTAATTTTGAGACACGGCTTGACGGCTTCGAAAAGATTTGATAAAAATCAAATTGTCGTCGCCGACCTATGGGTCAATGGTCATGGCTCAAGGGTCATGGAGGGTCAAAGGTCATTGGCCAAGGATCACGGGTCAAGGGTCGTGGGGTTAAGGGTAATTTTATGTGGTCCGTTGGCATCTCTGTTCTTGCTGACCAGAAGTGACGTTAGACCTCTGACCAGACCTGTTAGGGGGAGAGATCCCCCAACCACAAAATCCCCTCCCCCAATCCCAGTACTGGCATATTTTACACTTAACTGCGTCTCTTCCCCTCCAGCCAAGTCAACCCCCCTCCAAACGCCTGGAGTCTCGATAAAACACAGCCTCTGACGTAGTGGCGGCTACACATAGGGGCCCCGGGGGGGGGGGGTCGGGGAGGGGGGCTCGTACCCCCTTTTGAATGCCCCCAGTGGCTCTGCTTTTAAAATCCTATACTTACTACTACATACATATCAACAAATGGTTGGCCCCATGCTTAGAAGCCCCCCCCCCACTTGCCAAATCCTGGAGCCGCCACTGCTCTGACGTGCTGCTACAGATGTGTGTGTAAGGCATTGCGTGAGACGCGATCGTTGGGTAAGCTATTTTGGAGAGAGAAAAAAACAATACTAATAGCAATAATAGCAACATAATAACAATAAAGATGCCGCCTGTGAAATTGGAATCTATAGGATTACTTTCAGAGCTCGAATATAAGAGCGTTGTTAAAGAGGAAAGACGGAATAAATGCCAGGCTCGAAAGATTGACCAGAGAAAAGTGGGAAGGAGAAACATCTCTGTCTGCTAAGAAGCCCAGTCGAGATGTTCTGATGAAATTTAAATTATTCAATTATTCGAAGTCTTACAAGATTAAAAGAATCCATTGCCAGAAGACTTAGAAACAGAGAGAGAGAGAGAGAGAGAGAGAGAGAGAGAGAGAGAGAGAGAGAGAGAGAGAGACTACATAAAGCGCTGCGGCAAAGAAGAATAATGTTCTTACGGTCTTTAGATAGATTTTTGCAACGAGATGAATTTCGGAGATTGGTATCCAAATGGATTTGATGTTGGCCAACTCAATTTCCTGCCATTATCGAACACGCAGCAAGGCAGAGACAGAGACAGAGACAGAGACAGAGAGAGACAGAGAGAGAGAGAGAGAGAGAGAGAGAGAGAGAGAGGAGAAGAGAAAGAGAGAGAGACAAACAGACAGAGACAGAGACAGAGAGACAGAGAGGTAGAGACAGGCAGGCAGATAGATAGAGGGAGAAAGGAGAAAGAAAGACAGACAGACAGAGAGAGAGAGAGAGAGGGAAAGAGAGAGAGAGAGAGAGGGAGAGAGAGGAGAGAGAGAGAGTTACAGAAAGCCGCAACAGAGACAGAGACAGAGGCAGAGACAGAGGTATAGGTAGAGACAGAGAGACAGAGACAGAGAGAGAGAGAGAAAGAGAGTTACAGAAAGCCGCAATGGCCTGTCTCACACATGCTGCAGTTTATATAGCGCACGCTTTTCAGTTTTCACTCTGCACAATGCAAAATTTGCACTTCAATGCAAGCGCGACGTGTCTGTCCTGCAAAGCAAATCAAACGCTATACACTTTTGCCAGTTCCAGAAGGGGCCCCTGGGGCGGGAGAGCCTCCCTTTCTTTACATCATGCCATCGCTCTTCTTGGGGTCAACGGGAAATGTGACTGTTTTGGGGCGGTGGGGGAGAGGGGGGCTTGGAAGGCCGGTGGCATTTCAAATCAAATCGTTTTGCCCCGTACCTTTGACGAATGCTAAAAAGCGAATTGTTGTCGAAAATTTGATATTTTACTTTGCGTTTTATTTGATATTTTACACGGTTAGTAATTATGACTGAACTTTAATGTAATGAATGAATTAGACGTTTTTTTGCCGAAACCCTAGAATACTGTTTGGAAATTGTTAGTCCCGACCATAAATGAGCTCCAGTTACAGTAGGACTTCGTTATGACGTACTTAGAGGGTCTGTAAAATCCAGTACGTTATATCCGAGATGCGTTATATCCATACCGTCCAAAAGATAACCCATCACAACGGACCGTATAATGCGAAATATAAGTTATAACCGAGTCCGCTATAGCAATTTTTTGTATATATGAAGAAATAAGTAAGATAAGAACTCATTGTGTTGTGAAGAAGAAGGCTGTTACTCCCCTATTATGAGCCACGTGACTCCTCGCTTCTTTTCTTCGTCCTTATGGTTGCTATGAGTTACCGAATTCGGCGAATCTTTGCCGACGTTTTGTGCTCATGTGTGATTAGTCGGCTTCCATTTCTATTTCAATATCTTGGGAAAAGATATCGGACGCATGTTTCGACGGCAGAGACCGAACAGCGCGGCGGCGACGGCGGCGGCGGCGGCCGGCAGGAGGGGGGCAGAGAGGCGAAACATCTGAGTGAGTTCTGATTTACGACTCGAACGATGAATGTCGTTGTCGTCGTCGTCGTTGTTGTTGTCGTCGTCGTAGTCAAACAGACGAAAAGATAACAAAATGTAATATCCGGCATTCGGAGATTGCAGCTTCCTGGCGAAGAAAAGAGGAGATAGTAGGGCGAGGGAGGGGAAGGAAATAGGGGTGGGGTGGGGTGAACGCCACACACACACACACGCACACACACACGCATGCACAGACGAGGCAGGGTCCATCCTTCGATCGAATCTGGAATATTTTGCGCTCTATCAATAACCGATTCTGCTCCAGTTTCTCCGCCCATTATTAGATTTCAGTCCTTTCTTCTGCAGCGAGACGACGACGAAAGAGGCGGCCGCAAGAACTCGGAACAAGACGCCCGGGGTGGATGGATGGGGGAGCGAGGGTGGGGGAAAGGAAAAAGAACAGAGAAAGAAGAAGAAGAAGAAGAGGAGGCATAGTTCGTTTTTCGGCTGCCGACTGCTACAGTATCGCTTTTGCTTTGAACCGCCAACGCGTTCGAACAAAAAGGTGGCCGCCGTGGAGTGGGAGAGGGAAAGGGAAGAGCCGTCAGTCCGTAGGAAGGAAAAACCCTGGGAGCGGCACCGTTTGTGATTTGCGCGTCGGTCGCTAGGGGCGCTGCCGGCTCTTGAAGCGAAGAGGCGCAAATACTCTTAGGCGATATTAAACAGGAGGAACTCTGAGGGCAACGGCAAACATTCCAACCCAACTGAAATGCCGAGTCTCTGTCTGTGTGTCTATCTGTTTCTGTCTGTCTGTCTGCCTGCCTGTCTGTCTGCCTGTCTTTCTGTCTGTCTATCCATCTATCTCTATTTCTGTCTTCATCTCTCTCTCTCTCTCTCTCTCTCTCTCTCTCTCTCTCTCTCTCTCTCTCTGAAGTTTGTTGAATATTGCATTCGATAGTTTCTATTAAAGATCCGGTGTCGTTTTATCCCAACGATTAAATTCTCTGGGTGGAGGTGGGGCGAAGGGGGGACCAAGGACTCTGCAGAATTTCCTTCAGGCCAAATGGCCATGCAATTGAAATTACTGAGACACCGTTCAATGGTCCAGGATGCATAGCAGATCGTGGGTCAGACCGGTCAATGGTTCAATGGGTCACGGGTCACTTTTAATGACCATTCCTGGGTGACTGGGTCAGATTCTGGATTCGTCTTTTGTTCCCGGCTTCTGATCCATCGTCCTTCCATTGGTCATCCGGAATCCTCTTGAGATTCATATAGCGCAAAATTCATCAGGGGCGAACCCAGCAGAGAGAGAGAGAGAGAGAGCCTCCCCCTCCCCCTCTCTCTCTCTCTCTTCCCGGTCGTCATGACGTCGGCCCCGGTGACTTACGTCACGCGGATGACGCCGTGACTTTCGTCCGGTCTTCTCCTGTACACGATGGACATCGCTCCACGGCGGCGAAATATCCACTCGGCAATTTATATTGCGCCACTATTGTAGTCAGAGAGAGAGAGAGAGAGAGAGAGAGAGAGAGAGAGAGAGGAGAGAGGGGAGAGAGGGGAGAGAGAGGAGAGAGAGAGGGAGAGAGTCGCTGGTTGGGTGCGGTTTATCAAGCTGTCGCGAGGACAAAATGTACGGGGTCCTGCGTCTCCACAGGTCATTAATAATTTTACTGCGGGGGCCTCCCTCCGTCCCCTATTCGTCCTTTGTTAGGGATGCCACCGAGAGAGAGAGAGAGAGAGAGAGAGAGAGAGAGAGAGAGTCACGTGACCTCTCCCGCGGCCGCTACAGTCGCGCGACGTCTGGAGACCGTGACGTCACGGCGACGTCACCTATCTGCTCGTCTGACGTCACAAGTGTGCGTCTCGTCAAGATCTGCACTCATTTCTTGATGTGCACTGTGCAGTGAGCTACCGGCTGCACTACATGTAGAAGCACGGCGTGAAACCAGCATTGGTCTGCTATAGGGGTTGCACTCCCATATACAACAATGCTTCAACATCGTTGCCTAAGACGCCAGTGCTATAGTACAGTAGTTGGGTACAGTTGTCAAGTGTACTGTCAAAAACATGTGCGTTATAACTAAGACCAGTTGTCGTGGTAAGGGTTGGGGCGGCGGGGGGGGGGCTCCTCAGAGATGCGATGGACCCGATAGTGGCAGTGGCGTAGTCAGGATTTCCCCGAAGGTGGGGGTTATGACCACCCCAACCTCAATTTCGAAAAATCCCGACAGGCAACAAAAAGGACGTCACCTATTTATTTTGCTTGATTAACCCCTTAACTGGGTATTTAACTGTAACTCAATGTAAAATGGACGGATATATCCGGGGTCCCCAGTTAAGGGGTTAAGTTAGTTATTATACTATATGGCTATACTTATAAGCGCCTACAACTATATTTATATGTTTCTTTGCTTCTGTGTTGTTTTGTCTTGTCATTTTTTTGCTACCTTAAACCCGATTTTGACGCCCCTTCCCCCACACTGTCCCACAGAATAATAATGCGCAGTACAAACATTTGGTCGGGCAACCAAGGGGGAGGTTAGCCCCCAACCCCTTTTTGGCTACGCTACTGGCTAGGGGCCCTGATGGTCCTTTCGTTCTGATTCGGTCCTTTTGTGGGGGTCAACCGCTTCAGAGCATGATGAAAATCCGTCTACGGGAATACGAGAGATTTCTCGAAGAATCAGAGCGGCAACACCTGTGAAGGAAAGCAGTGGGGCGGTTCAAGGATTTCTGGGGGGGGGGGTGAAATGAATTCATAGGAAAGCTGGTTGTGGGGAGGGTCAAAAGAATTTAAAAAATAATAAACTTTGCCGAAAAAGGTTGACAACGGGGAATTTTCCCCCTAATTTTACTACACTTTTACCCACAAATAATTTGACAAGCAAAAAAGGGTCATCCGCAGGTTTTCCCGTAGTTTTACTAGACCCTTACCCGAAACTAGGCGTTTCACAAGCGAAAAAAGTTCGAAAGTCCGGCGGGGGAAGGGGAGATACATCCCCACTCATCCCCCCACTTCACTTGGAACCGCCACTGAAGGATTGAGGCCAGCGAGTGCGTACCTGTGATGGACAGTTCCAGCTGGTACCTGGGCTCGGCGCTGATGTAGTTCACCTCGAAGCGGTTCGTGGCGAAGAACGGGGCGTTGATGTTGCTGAGGATGTTGACCTGTACGTCGTCGTCGAGCTGCTGTTTGCGCCACAGCACCGGGTGCTCGAACAGACTGTAGTGGTCGGCGTGAAAGTTGCACTCGAGCACCACGGATTGTCCCGGATTGAGGACGTAGAATTGACTCTCGGATATCATCTCCAGAAAGTATCCTAAACACAATCCAATCAAGCCTCACCATTCGATATTCTCAATTCCATCAGCTCATCTGTTGGAGTTTTAAACGAACACCTGTACCGCCCTAATAATAATAATAATAATAATAATAATAATAATAATAATAATAATAATAAGTAATAAATAATAATAACAATAAATAATAATAAGAATAATAATAAGAATAATTCTAGCGAATGCCATATGCCATAGTAATAATAATAATAATAATAATAATAATAATTCTAGAGAATGTAATAATAATAATAATAATAATAATAATAATAATAATAATTCTAGAGAATGCTATAATAATAATAATAATAA
>CM030846.1:2786774-2789274 GCA_018105865.1 Metaphire vulgaris
GAAAGAGAGTGCCGCGAATTTCCTGGAATTTGCGGCAAAGTGACGATGAATTTATCGAGACGAATAATTATTAATGACATAAAACGAAGATGGATCAATGCGCTATTCGTATAAAGCGCGAATAAATTGTGCAGGCTATGTCACGTCAACGCTTTTTCTGTCTCTGTCTTTGTCTCTGTCTCTCTCTCTGTCTCTGTCTGTCTGTCTGTCTGTCTGTCTGTCTGTCTCTCTCTCTCTCTCTCTCTCTCTCTCTCTCTCTCTCTCTCTCTCTCTCTCTCTCTCTCTTTCTCTCTGTATTTCTCCTCGGTCTGTCTCTATGTCTGTTTTTCTGCCTGTCTGTCTGTCTGTCTGTCTCTCCCTCGGTCGCTTCATTTTGCACAGAGAAGAAAAACTGGCACCATACAAATGAGAAATGTCACAGTAGTCAAATGCTTCTCTAACTAGGATCATGCATGTGACAAAATAATATCTCTCATTGTCGTCGGAAAAAGACGTGTGCGTTTGACTCGAGTCAATTATCGAATCTTAAATTAAAACTCCGAAGTTGCTTTTAGAAACAAAACCCCGAATACTTAGACGAGGGCGGTCATAAACGCCCTCCCTCCCGCCCGCCCCAACCCTAATTTTTGAGAGGCTAGGCTATAGGAAAGGAAAAGTTATAGGGTTTGGGTCCCCCGACTTTTTCATCCAAGTGTATGATTGATGGGGGAGTCTAAACAACGAAGACGTTTTTACGGTCGGGCGGTTCATCGGAAAGGTATTATTATTATGAGAGAGAGAGAGAGAGAGAGAGAGAGAGAGTCGGGGAACATTGGGCAAGCCGCAAGCCGCTGTCACGAGTCGTGACGTCGAAAACTCTGATTTGACACCCGCCGGACAAAGGCATGACGCGAATCCAAAGCGAATTCTGTCAAACGTCAATCGGTTCGTGCACTCACAACCAGTGACTCTCTCTCTCTCTCTCTCTCTCTCTCTCTCTCTCTCTCTCTCTCTCTCTCTCTCTCTACACCGTGCGTCATTTTTTTGTCTTCAATATGAAGACGTTTGCGCCTCCGGGTGGATCGGGCAACTCTCTCCTCCCTGAGGCTCCCTCCGTCCCTTTCATTTGACGATTTCCTCGTTTGAAATCAAGCCACGAATGTTTGCAAAATACCCGATCTCTTTCTAAGTATACAGGGTGGCGCAAAAAAACCGGACTATATTAAATGCACACCTAAATGCGACTAGTCCGTTTTTTGCACCACCCCGTAGGTTCAATTGTCTTGCTGTTGGACGCGTACGAGTTATCAGAGCTTACCTACTGGTGAGAGGTCAGTAGTTGACGCTCTGACATTTCGATGGGCGATTTCAACGCTAAATAAGCAATTTAATGGCAGAGAGAGACAGAGAGAGACAGAGAGAGAGAGAGACAGAGAAAGAGAGAGAGAGAGAGAGAGACAGAGAGACAGAGAGACAGAGAGACAGAGAGATGAGGTTTACGCAGTCTTGTGTTCAGTGCTTTAAAATGCATTCAGGATTCTGTAGAATTACATGCAGGCAAACGATTATGAGCTACTTGAAAAAACACAAAAATTGATGGGAAATTCATTAAACTACTCGCTTTTCCGCTTCGCTATCCATTCTCTGGCTCGAACACGCGAAGCAAGACGCCACTGCTCAAAATGTGATTTCCAAAATGCTAATGGTGGCACAAAAGTCTTACGGGTGCATTTTGTACTGAGTAAAATAAAGATGAATGAGTGGTTTTTAGTCACTAGAGGGCAATGCATTCAGATTAATTCATAGACAATTCATGTGAATGGTGAGAATTCATATGAATGGGGATGGGATGGGGTGGGGTGGGGAGTCACTAACGACGCCAACTCAGGTGAAATTGCCTTACCTGTTAAAAGGATAAAACCATTGATACTGTAAATACTTGCATGCAGGAATACGTACTGTATATACGTAAAATATGTATGTATAATATGTATAATTAGGATACTACCAACATTTGATCATAGACCTAATTAGTCCCTTTGGGTGTACTACATCCGCACTGAAAATGAAATAGGCTGAGGTCAGTCACGTCACGCAGAGAGAGAGAGAGAGAGAGAGAGAGAGAGAGAGAGAGAAAAGAGAAAGAGAAAGAGAAAGAGAAAGAGAGACATACAGAGACAGAGACAGAGACGGAGACAGAGACAGACAGACAGAGACAGACAGAGACAGACAGAGACAGAGATTGAGACAGAAACAAGACAAAGACTGAGATAGAAACAAAGACAGAGACAGACAGAGAGAGATAGAAAGAGACACAGTCAGACTGAACATAAAGAGAGACAAAAATAAAGACAATGACAGAGAGAGACGAAGAAAGAGACTGAGAGAGACTGAGAGAGAGAGAGAGAGAGAGAGAGAGAGAGAGAGAGAGAGAGAGAGAGAGAGAGAGGACACTGACGTAAAGATATTGCTCTGAAATTCCCTGAAAATAAAGGCTAAGCCTCAATTTCGTTTCAAATCG
>CM030846.1:2794274-2814274 GCA_018105865.1 Metaphire vulgaris
CTACTACTACTACTACTACTAGTAGTAGTAGAAGTAGTAATAGTAGTAGTAAGCCTAGTAGTAGCAGCAGCAGCAGCAGCAGCAGTAGTAGTAGTAGTAGTAGTAGTAGTAGTAGTAGTAGTAGTAGTAGTAGTAGTAGTAGTAGTAGTAGTAGTAGTAGTAGTAGTAGTAGTAGTAGTAGTAGTAGTAGTAGTAGTAGTAGCAGCAGCAGCAGTAATAGTAGTATTTGTAGTAGTAGTCGTAGTAGTAGTAGTTGTTGTTGTTGTTGTAAATATACCTCTCTCTCTGCATCTTTGTGTATCGTCTAGTTCAATACACTTCTGCATTCACATGTCCCTCTTGTCTTCTGTTCTGTTATGTCCTTTCAAACATAGAATTTATAAGTTTCGGTTTTGAAGAAGGCTCTTAAGATCCGCCTGCAATCGTCCTTAGGAAAAAGATATAAGGGATTCGAGACATTAGACAGTGGCCGAAAGAGTCAACGCCTCGGGCGCTGGAACAGCACATGGCCATTTGGTCTCACGCTAAATTCGGAAAATCTCTGACACTGTCTACATGTGAAAATTGGCCTTCACTTGCAGGCGACAAATGGCGACAAAGTCTAAAAACTTGCTCTAGGGCGGTCAAAAAAGAGTCGATTTTCAAGACACTTCATTCCAAAAAAACAAGCGACAATTCTGTTTTACTTCAGTGCACGGATTGGCGGAGTTTTTTTGGAAGAAAGCAGAGGAAACAGACTATTCCCATCTCTGGAATTTCAACCCTCCAGTGGGCGGTTCGTTGACAGATAAAAGCTAAAATTCTTAACTTCCACCAGGGGTCGCCCAGTTGCTTGTGGGGGGGGGGAGACCGCCCTGCTTTTCCAGAAAAATCGAACATTGGTCAATTTCCACTCAAGAAAAATCGCCGTTTTATTCATTTTTACGGAATTGATGAGGTAAAACAGAAAAACAGTGTAAAATAAGGGATAATACCATTTAAATGGCGGATATAATCTTCGAAATCATTACGGGTAAACCTTGACCGTAAGATTTTCGTGTAATTATGTCAGGAGCAGTGTTAAGCTGCGAGGTAAAACGTGGGTCTGGGGAAAGTAATGGCAACCTACACCAGATTAATGGATTATACCGCCCACGTCGCTGATTGTCCACGCCGGCCGGAGATAAGCGCCGGAACCCAACGCTCGGACCCGAGTACGAGACATACATTTATGTCATTTAACTTATTAACTATTTTATTCGATTAGAGCAGAACCTCGTTATAACGGGACACGGTTGTAACGCATAGTCGGTTATAACGTACGGCAATGCGCGATCCCATGTGATGCGCTACCGTACATGTACTGTACATTGGATGCATTAGATATACACAACGTATCTCGGATATAGCGTACTCAATTTTATAGACCCGCTAGGTACTGTATGTTATAGCGAAGTTCTACCGTAGTTTCTACCTATTACTTACAGAGCACAGATTGATTAATTACCGTAATCCAAGGAATCTTGATCTTTAAGAAATATTGGTATAGCGTGATTACAGTACAACAAGCTCGGACGAGTCAATAAAAGTTACATGAGCGAAGAGGGAAATAAATGACAGCGAGCCAGACAGAGGCGGACATTTAGCAGGACATCTACCAGGACGGACGTGCATGCTAACACGGAGACGAGCTCGGATTTTTAAAAATGGCGGCTCCACTCGTTTCTTTTCGACAGACTTCTTTTCCTTTTCCTTTTCCTTGTCCCGAAAAATTCCTCCACTCAACGAAGATCAAATATTGGAAATAAATTTGCCAAACTCTTATCTCGGCCGCGCTTTACGGCCCCGGTTCGAATCCTCGTCCACCCCTTCGGTCATCGGACCCCCGCGTATAGGGGGACCGCCGACGATGGTTACCATAAAACCAAACTGCTTTATATGGGACGACGGAACGGGTCGGGCCCACCACCACACCCCGCAGCCTCTCACCCCACCCCACCCCCACCCCCAACTCCACCCGGCTCCGGATAACTTCCGGTTAAGGCAGGCGGATAATCGAGGGCGTGTGTTGCGGGGTGGGGGTGGGGGAGGGTAAGTGGGTTGTTCCGTGAAAGCGCCATCTAGCAGCGGGAATTTATTGTTTAGTGAAATGGCGGTCGGGAATGCGAGGTCGTATAAGAAAACAGTGAACGCCGATTGCCCGTTTAATCTATAGAAAGTATAGATGCGCCTTTTATCTCATAGATCTTTCCGCTTATCTGCTGCTGCTGCTGCTGCTGCTGCTGCTGTTCAGTCGTCCGTTCGCTCGCTCCATCGATCGCTGGTTCGCTTAATCAGTGGCCCAGTCAGTCAGTCAGTCAGTCTGTCAGTCAGTCAGTCAGTCAGTCAGTCAGTTGGTCAGTCAGTTAGTCAGTCAGTCAGGAAGTCAGTCAGGAAGTAAGTAAGTATGTATGTGTGTAAGTAGGTAAGTAGATAAGTAGATAAGTTGGTTATTTGGTTAATTATTCATGTAGCCTACAAGTAAACCAGTAAATGAATAGTAGTAAGTAAGCGAGAGTTTTTCTAATGGTAATATAATTAGAGCTCCTAAATTTGGCGACCGAACACCGTTTCTAATAAAATTTCGCCAGCCACTGTTCCATGCGGCGACGAATTCAATCCGACAGCCTTGACTTTCCACTTCCGAGTCCCGGGTCAGAGCGGACCGGAAGGTCCAGTGCATGGTCGGGTCGAAAAGAACCACGAACCACATACACACACGTACACACGAACGCACAGACAAACACACACACACACACACACACACATGTTCGCATACTTCAATACATAAGCGTACAAACATTTTGGCGATACGGATTCTGTATAACTTTATTATCTATGTACAGTTTTACGGCGCTATATCTATTATATAATATATAAACTATATAAACTATCTCCTATTTCTTTCGGCTGCTTGTCTGTCTGCCCGTACGTCCGTCTGTCTGTCTGTCTCTCTCTGTCTGTCTCTCTCTCTCTGTCTGTCCGTCTCGGCGTCAATTTTCAAGACGATTTCCAGAAAATTACAGAAAATGGAAGGAAAACTGATTGAATATTGATTTTTGCGACAAGACGACAAAAACAGTAAACAGCAACGGGGTGACATCCACCTGCGCCTTGAATCCGAGACAGACGCGACTCTGATGCGATTTTTCCAACCAATAGGCAGCCAGCGGCTGGCGGCGTTTCAGCGCTTAATCGTTTGCTAGTATTATTTCCAGGAGGCGAAGACCAGCAGCTGCCTTTCCCAGAATTTTTCTGCACAGAAGCGAGCAGACATTTCTGAATGGAGTAGGCTGAAGTTATAGTGGGTGGGGTGGGTGTGGGGTGGAGTTGAAAATGGGTGGGGGCCGACGGACCACTGCACGGGGGTGCAGATTTGTTCGAGCATGGGAAAACAGGGGAAACAGATATACACGTATAAGCTACTGAAAATAAAGACAGGCGAACAGACAGACAGACAGACAGGCAGACACCGACAGACACAGACAGACAGACAGACAGAGATCTAGAGAAAGGCACAATGTAGTGATTTCTGTGTAACGTTTGAGATAATGCTACACTCGAAAGCGAAATTTAATATCTGACTGATTGTTTGATTGATTGTTTGATTGATTGGTTGATTGATTGCCGGGTTCGATTGAAAGGCAGCGTCTGGACAGTCTCAGCAGCCGTTCTCGTTCCGTTCTTTCGCGGACTTAGCACCGGAAATGACGTGTAAACAGCGGTGTCACGTGACCCAGAGACACCGACCGACCGCCGACGGGGCGGGGGGGGGAGGGGGGCGGAGAGGAACTTGTGTGCCACCGCTGCCACTGAGCTCCACCACACAGGGTTTAGAGGTTTGGGGGAGGTGGGGTGAACACGGGGTGTCAAAGTCTTGGCGGAGAGGTTTTTAGTGGGGGTGATTTGGGGTGGGGGTGTGGGGTGGGGAGGGGGCAGGAGAGGGAAGATTTGAGACAGCCAACGGCAGGTGGTTGCGGGGGAAATGGGAAAGATCAAGAAAAGCGGAAGAATGGATGAAAGGATCATACTGTATAAAGAGTGACATGTTCTCCGAGGAAGCGGCAGGTGAATAGAGTGCTTGCAATCGCTTCGCCGACCTAAGACCTAAGACGGAGGCTTTGCGAAGTCAGTAATAATTGGACCCAGAAGCCATTTAGAAGCCAGTCTTTGATCAACTCGCAAAGTGATATTTTAGTTGTTCATAGCTCCCATCTCCTATCGTCTATCTCCTCCTCCCCTCCTCTTCCTCCTCCTCCTCTCGTTTCCTCTTCTTTCCGCCTCTTCTTCGTCCTCCTCTTTTCCCTTGTCTTCCTCTCTTCTCGTAAGAAGACAGTGCTATTAGCAGTTTGCTATTAGCAGCATTAGCAATTTGGTGTAATACTGTAGAAAAATATGATTGCATTATTGTTAGAGGTCTGGGTATAGTGTTAGTGTTAGGGTTAATACAATGGACAGAATTGCTATTAGCAGATTTTTTCGTAGTAAATAGTGCTAATAGCAGATCTTGCATAGGAAAGTGCTGATAGCAGATCTAATTTCGTAGAAAATAGTTCATAGAGCAGATTTATTTACAAGGAAATAAATAGCAGCAGATATTTATAACAAACATACAGGAATAGTAGCAGATGCTTCACGGGGGAAAGTGCTAATAGCACATCCCCCACGCACAAGCTCCGTCAGTGTCGCCGCAGTTCTAACAACAGCAACAGGGGCGTAGCAACGGGTGGGTATATCTGTATATATATACCCCTCCCCCTCAAAATTCAATATATATATATATATATAATACAGTATATATAACATATATAATAGGTACATATATAACATATATTATATATATATTGTATATTCTATATATTGTATATAATATATATGACAATATATACCCCCAAATTTGTACTCCCAAATCAAATTCCTGGCTACGTCCCTGATCAGCAACTCAAAGATCATGGCCCGAACGTTGCCACGGCAACGCAGATCGCCTAAAAATACCGACTACGACGACGACTACGACGACGACGACGACTTGCCCTGGAGCAGACGGATCGAATTCCAGTTGCACTCAATTACGAAGTGCCACGCAGACGGATTGTATTCTGCCCGCAACCGGACAGCTCGACGCCCCCTCCCCCTCCGCCCCCCGCAGCGACCCGGAGTAACGTTCACGCGCGTCGAGGACAGTCGAACAACTGTTGCATTCATATAGCGCCTTGATTTTTTTGGCACTAGTCGTCGGCCCTAAAGACTCAAAGTGCTGCTATACGCAGATCGACGAAAACGGAGCTCAGAGAGAGAGAGAGAGAGAGAGAGAGAGAGAGAGAGAGAGAGAGAGAGAGAGAGAGCTGGTTAACTGATCACCATGCAAGAGATGTAATGCAATATACAGGGTGGCGCAAAAAATCGGACAATATTAAATGCAAAATCTAAATGTGACCAGTCCGGTTTTTTGCGCCACCCTGTACAGTGGAGCATCGTTATAACGGACATAATGGACTCGGCTATAACGTACCGAAATGTACAGTCCCGTGTGATGCGCTATCGTTTTCGACCAGTGTTTTATCCAGACTCCAGGCCTTTGGGGAAGGCGAATTATTGAGGCTTTCGGGGGGGGGGAGGGGAATCGACTTGGTTGGAGGGGAAAAGACATCGTTCAATGCAAAATATTTGTGTAAGTGCTGGCTGGGACTTTGAGGGGGGATTTTGAGGCTTGGGGAGGGGGAATCTCCCCTCCTAACAGGCCTGTATAAAACACTGGTTTTCGACGGCATTGGATATAGTCTACCTTGAATACACAGCGTACTAAATTTTACAGACCCGTTAAGTACGCTATAACGAAGTTCTACTGTAGTCATACGGACGATTCCTATAGCGCTATTGTGTAGAATACTCAGAGGCGCGATTTAATCTTTGCTACTTGTGGGCACTTGGATTACAGAACGGTCAGCGGTTACACCCATGTTCAGGGGCGTAGCGACGGGGGGTATATCGGTATATACCCCCCCAAATCAGTCTACCTTAAAGTTTTTTATGTGATTTACATGTGGTTATATGTGGTTTGTGTGGTTTATGTGGTTTATAGTTAAGATCTATACCCACCCAAAATATTTATACACTCCCAATTCAAATTCCTGGCTACGCCGCTGCCCATCTTCTGCGCGAATCCATCTAGTCTGGGAACAACGAAACGTCCACCTGTTTTCCTATCACTGCTGACAAGACTATGGTGTCAGCAATTACTGCATGTGCTATACACACTTTCCTGTCGCCGTCACGACGTCCAGATTGTCACTGTTGACTCAAACGACTGATGACACTAATCTGGAGTGACAGCATTGGCGACGGAAGCCCTGTTTGCCCAACTCCGTATACGGTAGCTTATCAGTGCTGCAAATGTACGAATGGATGTTTTTCGAGAGTGTGCAAATAGCGCATACAAGGGCCATTAGAGTGACGTGTAGTAATATTTCCGTTGGTATTGTAGCAAAAGTAATTTATCCTGGTGTGTGTGTGTGTGTGTGTGTGCAAGCGTAGAACGCGTGCAAAAACACAGGCGCAGTTTGTTTGGGTTTATGTGGTGTGGAATTATGGATTTATTGAATTGAAATTGCGCCTAATAGAAAAATACGTGATTAGTGTTAGAGGCCTAGGGTTAGTGTTATGGTTAATACAACATTGTCACAGGAAGTCATTATAGCCTCGCGGCAAATGTTTTTAAACATTATGATAATCTTCAACATCTTCCCATTGCAGTCAGTCTATGCGAACGATAACAGGAACAGGAAGAGATTATTCGGTATTTCGAAACGTGTTAAGACTTCTTCATAATTTTCCAACTACTGCAAATATTGTAAATATATTAAATGCACGTAAGACCATCACAGCGAATAAACATAGAATGCTCAACAGTTGGAAATGAGGAAAGAGCGGGAAAATAAAAACTCAAAAATACTTATATTTTGACGGGATAATTTTCTCGTAGAATCACCGTCAAGAAAAACATAAAATCACGCAGGTCTGAGGGCGGACTAGGCTAGCACCTCGGAACCACTTTAGAAGACAGTCTTACAGAGCAGATTGGATCTTGGCCTTTGAAAGGAAATTTGTAATCAGGCGTATGCGAGACAAGTAATCGCGTTTAAAATCCGGGCGATTAAAAGTAACAGAGGGACGGAATGTGAATAATCAAGAGGAGGCGAAATGGACGATAAAGCGAGACAGTAAGTCCGTCGCGTCCGCAAAGGGATCACTCCAGTTCCGATTTGCTCCACCACAGACATTTAGAGGATGTGTGTGGGTTCCTCTTTATTGTTGTTGCTGTTGTTCGTGTTATTGTTATTTGTATGGCGCCAGATTGATTGTTCCTATCGCTGGCTTAATTCGGGAGCGGAACACAGGGGAGGGAGAGAGGGAACGAGAAGGGAGGGAGAAAGGAAGGGAGTGAGGGAGGAAGAGAGGTGCCTGTAACAGTGTAAGGACCTTCAAGGATCTCAGACTATACTTCAGCTGGAGAATCGATCGATAAAATAGCTGCCCTCTTCTTTCTTTCTTTCTCTCTCTCTCTCTCTCTCTCTCTCTCTCTCTCTCTCTCTCTCTCTCAGCAGCTGCGCCAGCCGATAAAAGATACACTACTACTACTACTACTACTACTACTACTACTACTACTACTACTACTACTACTACTACTACTACTACTACTACTACTACTACTACTACTACTACTACTACTACTACTACTACTACTACTACTACTACTACTACTACTACTAATAATAATAATAATAATAATAATAATAATAATAATAATAATAATAACTGTATTTAAGTGGCTTAGTAGAAATAAGCCTACTAAACTTGTCGGAAATCACACCAAAACGGAATGAGAAATATTGCAGTGTCCCGAAGTGTTCCTGTTTTCGTGGGATTTTATCCAGATATTCCGTGAAATGGGGAAAATGGGGCCCGGGGGCCCTGTCTTCACGGCCCAAGTGTCCGTTTCCTTGTGCAACCCCCACCCCCGCCCCCACCCACCCACCCACGGCGGAGCGTATCTGCATGCCAATCTGCGCCGAACCCTTGTTCCATTCGAGTGTTTAATAAATTACCAACCGACGGCGTCTTATTACCGTCCGACGTGCACACAGCCACGGCCCACCGGCGAGAGAGTGCATGGCAGCCGCAAGAAGCTCGCCCGGGCGCCAACCCGCCGCCGTCGCACGCAGCAGCCTAAGTGTCGCACGTCACGTGACGACCGAAATAAAGGCCGCCTTCTCGGGTCAAACGCGGAAGTGGAAATTAGCGGCGAATTTCTTGTATATTTCGGTCGGTCGGTCGGCTGGCTGGCTTCACCCTCGTCAAAATGGCCGCCGTCCGTCGACGTCTAATACGATTTGGCGACAATTTTCCGCGTCGCCGTCGTCGTCGTCGTCGTCGCCGTCATCGTCTGGCTGCGTTTTACGCGCCGCTGTCATCCATAGATTCATTCCCGAGACTCGTAGGCGGCGATTAGGCGTTTCCGTGGAAAAGTGGGGGTGGGGGTGGGAAGTTCTCAGAAGTGAACGGCCGAAAAGAAAAACTGGCCCCGCCCGCGACGCTTGTTCCGCGAGCATTTTTCTTCGGCTTTTACTGATCCGCGTCTTAAATTAATTCTCAGTCGAATGTCAATTTCCGTTGGCACTATTTCTGCAGTGCATGGCGCGGCTTCTGGATTTCGCAAGTGGGGGAGGAGGGGGAGCTGCGCCGCTGGGGGGGGGGCAACTTCTAAACACGGTAGACCGACTATTTTTCGTAAATCTGGACTAGTCTATAGTTACTTAGAGTGAAGAGTGAGTGCACTAAAGTATGGGGGGGGGAGGAACTAGAGGTGGGACGGGCATTCAATAGGGAACACGGGCCCAGCCAGGAAGATAGATTGGACAGGAGTCCGTGGACGAGAAAGTGTTGGACGATTCTAGTTTACTGAAAGGATAATACTGTGAATGTAATGTAATGTAGTTTAATGAACGATTTATGTATCGCTCTTATGCAGTACATACTAGAGGCAGGGTTATTTCTAGGACTATCAATTTGGGGGGTGTCGGTAAATTCTGGGGTCTCCTGCCAAAAAAGTCTGACAGGCAAAAAAGGTCAACACATAGCTGAAATTGGGGTGGGGTGGGGTGTCAGTCTCAAATTGTGTGGGGGAGGGTGTTAGGGAGGGTGTTAGGGGTGTAAAAATATCCTTACTCAGAGACGCGCTTTCATCTTTGCTATTTCTGGATACTTGGATCACAGAACGTTCTCTGGTTTCGCCCACATTTAGCACGAATTAGGGCGGTTATATAGCGTCGAACTATTGGCAACTTTCAGCAAGCTTCTTCGTTTGAAAGCAGTCGAGCTTTGATATACTTTAGGCAGCTTCAAAATTTGAAAGCGGCATTGAATTCTTTTCGATAATGAGCGGACGAAATGTGCACAATTATATCAGAAGATCTCTTCATGTTCGTCGTATTCTGGTCAAGTCTTCCGCCTATACCCCCTGTTAAAAGCAGAGAAAATGATACTTTGCTGCTTCTATCCGCAGTCTATACAGCACCGACATCGCAAGTGCGTCCTGGCGAAGACAGAATGGTGCTAGTTAAGAAGCGGTTCACAAAAGAGAAAGATCGTCTAATTACTTCTGCATCGAATGATCTCTATATTCTATAGTCCGCTGTGAAGAAGTATTTCCTCTTATCTGCATTTAAATATAGGCGTCGAGATAATCCCGATTAGAAACAACTCTTACAATGGGAACCCGTTTTCCGTCGATCGCGGGAATCCGTCGAATCCGTCGGGGATACGGACTCCGGACAATTGCGATCGTCGGCGGAACGACAAAGGTAAATCAATTTCCGTCGTCCGGGTCTCTTTTGAAAGGAGGCGCTTCCGGGCGTGAATGCTGGGGGGACGGACGGTGGCGACGACGCCAAAAAGCATCTCGACCCTTACCCCTCCGTCATTACGACACAGGAAATGAGAGAGAGAGACAGAGAGAGAGACAGACAGACAGACAGAGAGGGAAAGAGAGGAAGAGAGAGAGAGAGAGAGAGGGGAGGGAGAGAGGGAGACGGACAAAGGAGTCGGTGGTCAGACACACAGAGGCGGACAAAGAAACTGACAAAGCGGAAAGTCGTGTGAGAACGACATAACAGGAAGAACAAGAAGTCAACGCAGGAGAATGACAAGAAGAAGGAGAAGAAGAAGAAGAAGACGACGACGACGATGATGATGATGATGATGATGATGAAGCGAAATTAGAGGAAGTTTTTTACCAGGTATATCAAAGGCAATTTTTAAACCCAAATCAAATTTCATGCCAGCCCTGTGATGATGAATCCGCACTTTTTAAAACCCACATAATTATATATGTGAGATTTCTGCACCGCGGTTTCCCTCCCGGCGAATAATTATTGTCACCCGCGAGAACCAGGAGTGTCCCTGCATGGGCACGCATCCAAAAGACCACTGCTCCGACAATCGAAGTGACACGTTCAGAAGATGATGACCCGAGATGATGGCCGCCTTCTAACGCCCTCATCACAGACAGAGGAAGGACTTTCCCGACGGAAGGAAGGGGTCCGGAGTCCCCGGACCCGCAGCTATAGGTCCCGTTCCTGCCCCACGGTTGGTCGAACACACCGGGAGAACGGCGACGACAACGTCATCGTTAATTATTTTACGACCCCTCCTTTAGACGCTAGGTGGCGCCCGGCGAGCGCCCCGGCCTCGTTCTCGCCGCGTCGGCGACGATTGATGTAGCGCAATTATTTCGACAACGATATCGCATTTGGCGCGCCACGCCGCTTCGTCGATTGGCGGAGAAGAAGAAGAAGAGGAAACGAGCTGCTGTGTGTGACGTCGGCGGATGTGACGTCACAGACCCGAGATAAGATCGCAAGATACGCGACAGATAACGGACAATTTGTGTTGTGGTTGTTGATTCAGTAGTTGCCGCGTATAAATAAATAAATAAATAAATAAATAAATAAATAAATAAATAAATAAATAAATAAATAAATAAATAAATAAATAAACAAACAAATAAATATATATCGAGGACATAAAAACCGAAAAAATAATTTAAAAAAATTTAATATATATATATATATATATATATATATATATATATATATATATATATATATATAGCTGCTATAGGCCACAGTTCCAATGTAGCCATCGAGGCAAGCATTATTTGATTTTAAGGCATTCTGTTTATAGTTGAAAACATTAACTCTGACCATGTAGCCTGGAGAGTTTCATTTATTTGTGCAGAATTTTTAAACCGTTATTTTGAAGATACGGGTTCTGATTGATGTGCGCACCGCGGTCAAAACAGGAGGTCGTGGTCAATGGTTCAGAAGTCATTTTAAGTGACCCATTGATAACCATCGGTGGACCGATCGCTATTCACAGTAGAACTCTTAGGATTTTTTCGGTACACACAATCTACAATATACGCAGTCTACAATCTACACAATCGCATACATTCCAAATAGTCCCGGGTTGCAGTGCAGTGTAACCGGGGGCGTAGCCAGGAATTTGATTTGGGAGGGTGTAAAATTATAAATATTTTGGGTGGGTATAAATCTTAACTATAAACCACATAAACCATATAAACCACATATAACCACGTGTAAATCACATAAAGAACTTTAAGGTAGACTGATTTGGGGGTATATATATACCGATATACCCCCCGTCGCTACGCCCTAAGTGTAACGTAATGTAACGTAACAGCATCTTTTTATAGCGCACGCCTCGTCCGAAGAATCTCTTGCATAGTAAAAAGCCAGAATACAAAGCGTGCCACTTTACCGGATTACAGTTACATTACGGTATGTCCAGTGCCGGATTTAGGACAAATGAGACCCTGTTCTAGTTAACAGTTTACGAGGCCCCTTTTGATCTCAAAATTGTTTCCAAAGCAACTTTGGCTGTCCGACGAAGTAGTTGACGAACTTTTTTTGCTTGTCAGAGAATTTTCGAAGTTGGGAATCAACCCATAACGAGACGAGGTCGCGCGCAAATGACGCAACCGTAGGACAGAAATAATTTAGCGTAAAGAAGATGGGACCCTCTGTGGCAGCGGAGCCAGTGTTTAATCTAGGCCGTTTCCGGGGGGAGGAATTGCCCTTCCCCCCGGAAATTTCAAATTCCCCCCGGAAATTTTGGAATACTACATGGACTAACAGCGGCCCCTAGCAGAATTCCCTCCGGCTTTGTCAGTTCCCCCTCCGGCTTCTTCAGTTCCCCCCCCCCCCGGAGTCCAGGAGTCTAGATTAAACACTGAGCGGAGCCCTGTGCTAGAGCACACCTTAGCACAATGGTCAATTCGGCACTGAAAGTGGCGTATTTGGGAGGATGCTTCTGATCCATAGCATACCCCTTTGGTCTTTGGTCCTTCTCTTCGGTTGCACCGCAAAATATTTTAAAATTTGTGTTGGGGGAATATTTGCTTCACAACTTAATTTGTGCAATTAGTAAAAAATGTAGCAATGTGAAGGAAACTTTATGAAAGTATTCGCTCCATAATTAATAAATGTTTCGTTACTGCGTCGTTACAAATTAATTACAATCAGCTTTCGTCTGTTAAACAATTATGGAGCAAAAAAATTGAGGTAATTAAGCGAAACTACAGCATTTTAATTAATAAACTTAACTGTATGTTACTGCAGAACATAGAATAAAAGTTTATTTTTCGAACTTCTTAAATTTCAGCATACCTCTTTAAGCCTTTCTAAATACGCCCATGGGGCACTGGGTATATGCTTTTAAACCATATTTACTGTATAAACTGAAGCGAAAAGAGTCAACATATCTGCAATGCGATGGTCCAAGATGCACTTTTAACTGAGGTGTGTCGTTCTATTCTAACTGCTCATCACTTCTCAGTGACCATATTGGCGGGTGGGGGGTGGGGGGGTGGCGCAGATGGACGCTAAACGCCTCTTACTTGTCTAAGGTTCTTCTCGTGGTGACGGTCGAAAACTTTGGCTTATTAGCGCTGGTCCAATCCACACGGTTTCATTTTTTCCAGAAATCGAACGCTGTGTTCTAGGCATTTCTTAGCCCTCCCCACCCCAAGGTCCACAATGCTTCCTCCTGTATGCACCATATTCTGTGCATTGACTTCCTCTGTTGTAATAGCTACCCCTCCCCCACTCTCTCTGTCGCTCTCTCTGTCTTTGTCTGTCTGTCTGTCTGTCTATCTGTCTGTCTGTCTGTCTGTCTGTCTGTCTGTCTGTCTGTCTGTCTGTCTGTCTGTCCTCTCATATATCCCCTTGTTTGACGAGCCGTACGCACACTCGATTCGATGCATAATTTAATTGCGAATCCATCGAAGAGACCGCAAAGAAAGAGGGAAGAACGGAAGAAGTCGCGAAGCAGGATGCGACTGCAGAACAGGTCTCGACGGAGGGAGAGAGGAAGAGGAAAAGAAAAGGGAGGAGGAGGAGGAAGAAGAGGAGGAGGAGGAAGTGGAAGAGGAGGAGGCTAATCGATGAACCGTAAGATGAGTAAGACGATCGTTGAGGGCGAAGACGTTATGAGAGTGTTAGCAGCAATAGACGCCATGGAAAATGGTACCTGAAGACGACTCTCTTCCCCTCTCTATCTCTGTCTCTGTCTGTCTGTCTGTCTCTGTCTGTCTCTGTCTGTCTCTGTCTGTCTCTGTCTGTCTGTCTGTCTGTCTGTCTGTCTGTCTGTCTGTCTGTCTGTCTGTCTGTCTGTCTGTCTGTCTGTCTGTCTGTCTGTCTGTCTGTCTGTCTGTCTGTCTGTCTGTCTGTCTCTCTCTCTCTCTCTCCTATCTCGTCTGCTTCGTCGTCCGTGGGTCGGGGCGTACGAAATCGGAAAGAACTGTGCCTAGAATTTCCTCCGCCCGTCGAAATGCGAATCGACGAAATTCTAAACGAAGAACCGCTGCTTCTTCCTTACTTATTTCTTAGGCGAAAATCGACAGTGGCAGCAGCAGCATCACTGAGTGCATTCTACACTGGAATTTTCAAATGCTGCGAGAAATGCAGGCCTATATATAGGCCTATATATAGGCCTATATACTATATGTTCTTAGTTTCCCAGGGACTTATTCCCATAATTACAGGGATGTCAGTGTCTGGTATTTTATCTAGACTCCATGGACCCATGGGGGAATAGAAATGGGCGCGGGAGGTGCATGTCGGGGATTCGATGCTTGTTCCCCGGAAAAAGGAAAATAGAAGTCGAAAATATGATTTCCGTTGTTGTCGTCTCTTCCGTCTTCATGCGGTCCATTCCAATTTTTGTGGAGTCAATTATAGTGGCTCAAGTTTCAATTTCCAGAAGTTAATTTCCCCCATTTAGGATTTTAACAGAACAGTTTTAACATCAGTCTGTTTTGGTGATAGCCAACACCACCCCGGGAAGGGGTGTAGGATTAGGAGTGTCTGTCAAAAACCCGGGAGGGGTGTAACCCTCCGCTTGGGGGGGGTGTAGAGAAATTCCTGGTGTTAGACAAAACCCTTTTCCGCACGAGGCTGGAGTATCCATGGCAAATAAATGTCCAGTTCAGCCGTAACCTTGACAACGAGTGTATAGATCCATGGATCCATGGATCCATCCATTGCAAAGGTCAGAGGAGCACGGATTCACAGAAGCGCTCCAAAATAACCAAAAGCAGACCAATCAAACATACAATCAATCAGGCAATCAATCAAACAACGTGCATGGCGCCTCGATATCATAACACCAACAGAACGACGAACATTGTTAGAAATAGAACCATATACATGTATGTAAATAATTATATACAAACATATATATATATATGTGTGTGTGTGTGTGTGTGTGTGTAATGTCTTCGGTACTTATATATGTATATACACTGTACATATATACATATATGTATAAATATTGAGAGAGAGAGAGACAGAAACCGAGAGAGAGAGAGAGAGAGAGAGAGAGAGAGAGAGAGAGAGAGAGAAAGAAAGAAAGAAAGAAAGAAAGAAAGAAAGAAAGAAAGAAAGAAAGAAAGAAAGAGATGCAAAGAAAGAGAAAGAGAGGGAAGAAAGGAAAGAGATAAGTCTGATAAGAGATAAGAGAGAAGAGAGTGAGAGTGAGAGTGAGAGCGCGATAGAGAGAGCCATAGACAGACAGAGTCAGAGTGGGAGTGTGTGTGTGTGAGTGAGAGAGAGTGAGAGAGAGAGTGTGTGTGAGAGAGAGAGAGAAGTCCGGTGTATAAACATTGTCCTATGGTGTTTGTTCGTCCTTCGGTCACCAGGTGGCCGAGAGGAGAAGACCCAAAGGGAGGATGAGTGGACGCGACGTTCAAACGAAGCAAAAAAAACTCGCCATACCAAAGCGCCCTTATCTAATTTTAGCAGATGAAACATAACATATATACAGTGCACACATGCATCGCTGCCTTTTATGATAAGTCGCATTTTTTTTATATATATATATATATATATATATATATATATATATATATATATATATACATATACAGTATGCATAAACATTAAACATTATACAGAAACACACATACTACATATTTATTTATTTAAGGTACCGGTACTTAGTTCCCGAAGGACTTATGAAAAAAGTACCAACGAATGATAACACACACGCACAGACAAAACATTTGACTGTACTAATACGGAAAACACTTGACTGTACCGGTCATCGGCTTTGAAACTCCCCTGATGAGACGTTGGACATCATTGCATTTAAGTTAAACAGGTGACGGGCATAAGACCCCTTTCAAAGACGGACTTTGTTAGACGAAACCAGGACATTAGGACTCTTATGAACAAAAATTCAAGTAGTTTAAAACTCGGCGACTAGGCATCTAAACGCCCTTCCCGGTTCATATATATATATATATATATATATATATATATATATATATGGTCTAGATATCATACCTAGCTTCTTAAAGAGTCTCTCTCTCTCTCTCTCTCTCTCTCTCTCTCTCTCTCTCTATATATATATATATATATATATATATATATATATAATTATATATATATATATAGTATATATATATATACAGTATATATACAGCATATATACATATTTATATATATATATATATATATATATATATATATATATATATATCTCACATACATCCAAACGGACTTCGAGTGGGTCTGACATATTACCTAGAGTGCTGTGACGCGATTCGATAGCTGCACCGGAGAGAGCTGAGGACCGTCTATTTGCGGACGATAAAAGGGAATGGTCATTTATGGGGGACGAGGCTGCTGCTTCTGCTTCTTCTTGTGCCGCGTTCTTTATATGGAAACACGGGTCATAAATTTCGGCCGTTTTATTCGTCGTTCTTCCGGGAATTTCGGATCATACGTATAAACGACAGACGGTTTTATAATTACGGAAGTAGAAAGCATAGACCGGAAATTGAAATTGACCGTTTCATCTTCGGCGCTGGGTCTGACCGGCGCTGCGTACAGAACCCTCGGCCCCTTCGACCCTTCCCATCCCCTCCCCTCCCCTCCACCCCAATTTAATTCCTTTCCGTTGCCCACCCCACCCCTCAACCCTCGAACTCGTGTCCAGCCAGAGTTTTGAGCGAGAGATTATATAGAGCCGATCGGGGATCTGTGTTCCGTTGGACTGAGCTAGTGACCACTTGCGTAGCGATGACGAAGAAAAAGAGAGGGAGAGAGGGAGAGACAGACAGACAGACAGACAGACAGACAGACAGACTGATGGATAGATAGAGGGAGGGATCGGAAGGGAAGGGAAGGAAGGGAAGGAGCTAGAGATGCAACCGATGACTTGCATTTCGTAAAAGAAATCAAGGAGCATTGATTATGTTTGTCCTTTTAAATGCATGATTTTGAGTAGCCTTGATCTTCAGTCCTTGTGCGTGTCCCGCCTGGCTTTGCTTTGTAAGTGTCTGTGGCCTGGGGGAGGGGGGTAAGGGTTAGACGCTATACAGCAGTCCCTCGTATTAACACCAGTGTTTTATCCAGGCCTATTAGGGGGAGAGCCCCCAAGAACGTCAAAATCCCCTCCCCCAAATGTTTTTATCACTGACACAAATTTTTGCGTTTGAACTGTGCGCATTCCCCTCCAGCCAACTGAATTTACCCCTCCCCCAAAGCCTGGGGTCTGGATCAAACACTGATTAACACCGAGTACCCATGGGCGGTAAGGCCGTTGCCCATCCGACGCAAAGGTTGGGATGCAGCTACAGTCTCAGGTTGTCAAATGGTCCTTAACACGAAAACGGAAAAGTAAAGTTACAAATGTATAATCATAATGGGATATGGTAATTCGAGTAAACGCAGCTGTTGCCCAAAACTTACACCGGGTTACAGTCTTACAGACGGGGGAAAATAAACGGTTGGCGACAAAAAAATAACGTCAAACATAATATTATTTGGTTTTTTTTCAATTAAATTCTCGTCTGTTTTGATATTTGCGATTACGACTCACTTTCAGCACGAGAAATAATAATAATAACAACGCGGAGACCATTACCCTATCATATATCTCTCAATTCAGGCAATTTGCACAGAGGACTCGTGCACACTGAATCCTCCTACATCGCTAATACTCGGCTGCATTACAGTACTTAACGTGGATTTGAGACTGCAGGGGAAGAGCGGGAGTGGTGGGGGGGGGGAGAGGATGAGGAGGTGTTACTTGGCGTTTCTCGAAGGAGAAAAAAAGCTGTTATATACGTTGTAAATTATTGGTGGTCTTTGGTTGCTCAACGGTCCACCATAGAATGGAATATTAATAATTTCCGTTTTACTCTGCTTCCGAAGCCCGACAGCAAGTGAACCAACACCACATGAAAGCGTCACTTAATCATCAAACCGATACGCGCATATAGGCCTATGGCAACACACTACAAAGTTTCTAATAAATCATATATATATATATACATATACATATACGGTACATGTAAAATAACATTCTATTGCCGTGATCGAATATGCAATTTATGTATGCTATCCGTTGGTAATATTAATTTTATGAAAAGGGCAGATCAGATTGGGTTGCTTATCTAAATATGTAAATGTTTACGCTTTCCGTCATGCATTAAACGAGTTCTATGAATAAAATTGAATATATATATATATATTCATATATATATATATATATATATATATATATATGCATGCATGTGTGTGTGTGTGCGCTTTTGAATTACATTATTAAACGTAGAGATATCTGTCGTATATTGTTGTACATAATATTAGGTGTGTTTTACCGGCGGCCAATTGGCCGATCATATTTTCCAGGTATTTGCGTCTGATGGAAGACGGAGTCAACTTAGTGCAAATAGAGGAGGATGAGGAGAAAGGAAATGGTGAAGGAGAAGAAGAGGAGGAAGAATAGAACGAGGAGGAGAAGGAGGAGGAGGAGGAGGAAGTGAAGGTCGGAGAAGATGATGACGAGAAATCGCCGACAGCAAGAAACTCTCGATTGGCCGTAAACATCACGTTATATGACAGTCCTTGTCATATTCGACTTCAAAGCATAAAAATAAGTAGGAAAAACGCCGATAAAAGAGAGTAAGTTAAGCTGGAAGACTGTGTCGGCGAACGTCGAGGAGAGAGAGAGAGACATAATACAGTAGAACTTCGATATAACGAACTCGGTTATGACGTACCGCAATATAATGTAATGTACGGTCCCGTGTGATGCGCACCGTACCGTTGGATGGAATTGGATATAACGTACCTCGGATATAACGTACTCAATTTTACAGACCCGCTAAGTACGTTATAGCGAGGTTCTACTGTATTTTTAATGGCCATATTGTATTTTTCCTGGCGAGTTGACTATCCATGCACTTACAGTTTCGTGTAGGTTATATATAAGCAGTGCTTTTTTCTAAGAAAGAAAAGGTTTGGGGTCTCATTTCACATCTTTTTGTCGTAAGAAATTATCTTTGGATTTGCTCAATGCGCACCATAATTTGCAGGATATTTAAAGAAATATACGTTTTTTACAAGAAATAGAAGCGACCCACAGAATTATTCAATCACGATTAAACTGTTAATAGTAGGCCTAATCGTTATGGAGAATACTTATATTCAGTATTTATTCTAGGCCTTCTCTGTGGGGGGGGGTTCCCCCTAAAGTTTTAAAATCCCCCAACATTTTTATATGTTGCATGGGGGATGGCAAATTCCCCCCCCCCAAAGTGTGACGACTCAGACCTTGTCCTCCAAACATTTTAAAATTCCCCCTCCCAATGTCAAGTTGGCTAGAATAAACACTGCTTATATTATTCTTTACATCAAATTTCAGAATCTGACCAAAAAAAGGTGTGGGAACGCCGTTCCCGTGCGTTCCCGCTGAAAAAAGCACTGTTTATGAGGACTAAGCGATTTTGAGTCAGACCACTGAACGAAGCGAATAATCCGTATTATTGTTTCCTTTAGTGACTTCTTTGCTATGTACAGAGTGGACGAGTTACCCAATGAGGGGAAGACGGCAAGCAGTGTCCTGAAATTCCCCCTTTCCCCTTTTCCCTCCCATACAAATACAACGATGGTCATATAGAGGGCTTACGGTCGCTTCGGCAAAGCATTAATTTTTAATCCTGTTCTATTCTGTACTATTCAATCCAAGACAATGTATACAGCGCAGTAACATGGCTAATAGTCAAAAACAAGAGCGCTTTACATCAGCAAACGTATGTAATGTATAATGTAGGAATCTTTAAGGAGGACAGGAGACTCTTGAGTAGAGAGAAGAAAATGTCTCTCTGTCAGTCTCTGTCTGTCTGTCTGGTCTCTTTACCTCTGTGTCCGTCTGTCTGCGTCTGTCTGTCTCTGTATCTGTCTGTCTCTGTCTCTCTCTGAGTCTTTGTATCTGTCTGTCTGCGTTTCTCTGTCTCTGTCTCTGTCTCTGTCTGTCTGCGTCTCTCTGTCTCTGTCTGTCTGCGTCTCTCTGTCTCTCTGTCTTTATTTTTCTGTCTGTCTGTCCCTGTCTCT
>CM030846.1:2816774-2874274 GCA_018105865.1 Metaphire vulgaris
CTCCATTGTCTCGATGGTGTCTCGATGGTGTCTCGATGGTGTCTCGTCTTCCAACGCGGTTCGTTCCAAAACTCTCCTCTTCCGCGCGGAAGTTTATAATAAAAAAGACCCGGAGAAATCCGCGGATTTTCAACGGTTCTTCTTCGGAATGAATCGGTGAGATTAACGGTTGGCGTCGCGAAACACAAAGAAGACCGGGTTCCTGTCTCTCGTATGCATCGAAGTTACGGCCTTGACCCGCGAATTCTAAACAGAAAAACGCAAAGAACGGAAGTCAACAATCGGAGTCTTAATCTCGCTCTACGAACGCCACGTTTTTTCAACAATTTGCAAAGCGTCTTCGAAAAAATTAACCCATTTATTTCTATCCTACGGCATAGTAGTCGAAAAACCAAAAAAACAAGGAATAACCAAACCACGCATTTATACATATAGTCAGAGTTATTTCTAGGATTATAAATTTGGGAGGTGTCGGTATATTTTGCGAGTCCATCCTTGCCGAAAAAGCCTGACAAGCAAAAAAAGGTCACCACAGGCTCAGATGGAGGGTTAGGGGTGTCGGTTTAAAATTGAGGGTGTTGGGATGTTAGGGGGTATAAAATATCCCTGCATATAGTAATACGTGTGTGGTCATCTGCGTAGCCACCGAGGGTGGGAGGGGGGCCCAGTCTCCCAGGGGCGGTTCATATTCTGGGGTTGAGATTGGTGGTGAGATTTGAGAAATTTTCTAGGGTGGGTAAATTTTCTAGGGTGGGTAGGTAAGATAATTGGAACTTAATCGATGTGCGAATTCCTTGACGACGTTATTTTGCCCGAAGTCTTCTTTACTAGAAAATGTCGATGTGTCTCCTCCCCCTGTTCCGGAAACCCCCTGGCTACGCCACTGCATATGATGCTTGCCAACCGCAAGTAAAACACTAAGCATTGAATGATATTATTTTAAAGGTAAAAACGGCAATTAAGTTTCGAAATAGAATTTCGTAATACTAATAAGTGTTTGTTTAATCGTGTCATATTATCCTCCTTCAAGCGTGTTTGCAATAATATTAGGCCATTCAAATATCGTTTACAGGTATAAATTAAATTTTCCATTTGTCCATCTCCACGTGAATCAATGCATGCTGTTCAAAGAGAAGAAAAGACTAATTTATAGGCGTCGTTGTAACTTTAAGCTCTTCGCCATGATAATAAACTCTAGATAATAAATGTTGGGTGGAATTGAGAAGGGGGCGTGCCCCCGTGCCCTCCTCTTGATCCGCCTACGACATGAAGGAAAGTCAGGTCATAAATAGTTCCCTAGAAAAGCTGTCTGAGCATTAGTCTTCGAGTTTCATGTTTGAAATGGTGCAGTATAAGAGTTAGAATTCGACACGACCCTGACAAGCTTTAACTATAGCAGTAATGATTACGAAGACCTTTGTCGATTTTAATTCAACGTCAGTTTTTTTCTCTTTTAAATTGTAAAAAGCACAAAATTAGAGCCACGAACACAACATAATAATAACTTCCCCTATTAGACCATAGCTATTTTAAGAAAGGCTAAGCGCCTAAGAATAAGCAGCTACTGTGTTGTGCTGCTTTAAAAGGCGCTATAGAAATCCACGAGATTTGACTTACTTACTTACTTACTTACTTAAGCCTACACCACTCGGTTCTAGACTTCCAGTATTTGTTTTCTGTCGTCGGCGCGCTATAAATGAGGCGGAAGGAAGCTAACAGGAGGGAATTATTTCTGCAACATCCAAGTGAAACGAGCACCAATACAGCGCATTGTAAATGGGATCACTTTACTTCTCCATCCGCATTATCCGCATTTATTTATGAACATTTTACGGCGCTTGTGCGACATTTAGGCCTATCAAGCAATTTTCTAATACATCGACTTAATTATCCTCTTCCTGAATTGTTTCCCCGTTCTTCTTATAATTCTTTCATCATATTTCTAAAAGTGGTGTTTTTCTCGAAGCGTCAGGACTCTGTATTCATTATCCAACTGTATTTATATAGCGCTTATTTGTAGCAGGTCTTTAATATAGCGCAAACCGCAGCGCTAAGAAGTTGTCGTTGAACGCTTGGCAAAACATAATTAACAGCAAATGCGCGTACGGATTATAGGACAATAAATATTATTATGGCTCAACTCTTTGAAATTTGACATAGGCCTATCACCTTGAAGCGAATAACTGTGAGATATAATACAAAATGTAGAAGCATTGTGAAACCGAATTCTAATCGAAATGTACGCATTAATAATTAAGAATATTGGCGTTACATTAAGTAACATGTGAACAACTTAGCATAGATTGTCACACATTGCAGCTGTCATTTCAATTCTACCGCACAACAACAACAACAACAACTACTACTACTACTACTACTACTACTACTACTACTACTACTACTACTACTACTACTACTACTACTACTACTACTCTACTACTACTACTACTACTACTACTACTACTACTACTACTACTACTACTACTACTACTACTACTGCTACTACTGCTACTACTACTACTACTACTACTACTACCTCTACTACTACTACTACTACTATTATTATCATTATTACTACTACTACTACTACTACTACTACTACTACTACTACTACTACTACTCTTCAGGATTTAAAAGCAAAACTAGTGTTTTTTCGTCTTGACAAAGTGTGCAGCATTTCGTTGTCAATCACGAGTGACAGTCAGGCGGGTGACGCTCAGCATGTCCCGTCACGTAATCGGTCGGTTCCCGCGACGGAGTGACGCAGGTGGGTTGATCATTCACTGCGTTCGTCAAGTACGAGACGAGAGAGAGAGAGAGAGAGAGAGAGAGTGACGTCATTTGTCGACAATTTCAGCTTTCAAAGGTTTCCAGCCAACGACCGCTGCGACTGTCTCATGAATATGCATGTAATAATAATAATAATAATAATAATAATAATAATAATAATAATAGAACGAACGCACGAGGGGTTGTGGGGTGGAGAGGGGGAGGGGAGGTGCGCCGATGGTCGGAATTTTTTGAAATGTGGAAATAATTTACGTTTTCACGGGTAGGAGATAAGAGATAACAGCGAGCCGTGAGACTGGACACAAGGCGTGGTCGGCTGAATGAGACGTGTTACGCCGTGCATGGACACGGAGAAGGACACGAAGAGATATTCAAATAGCGCAGATTCACGACGAGGAAAGAGATTAAATAAGAAAGGAAAGATCTTTTTAAAATGCCCAAATATGCGATTAGGGTTCTATTTATGTGGCGCAAATAGCTGCAAAGAGCGCCAGTTGGGGGTGGGGGGGAGAGAAGAGTCGACTGGTCGATTCGTGTTCGAGACTGGGAGCCGGCGACGGGAGATGTTGGCGTCCCAGACGATGCCTTGCGCAGATGAAGGAGCTATATAAATGGGGACAGTTGCGAATCAGTCGGACAATCTTCTAATGGAATGCAATTGGTCGACAGTCAAGAAGAACCTTTTGTAAAATATAAATTTCACTCAAGTGGCTTTAGTTACAGAAAGCTGTTGATATATACTATATTACTACTACTACTACTACTACTACTACTACTACTACTACTACTACTACTACTACTACTACTACTACTACTACTACTACTACTACTACTACTACTACTACTACTACTACTACTACTACTACTACTACTACTACTACTACTACTACTACTACTACTACTACTACTACTACTACTGCTACTACTACTACTACTACTACTACTGATGCTGCTGCTGCTGCTACTACTACCATCACCACCACAACTGTTAAACAAGTCAACGTGGTAGGAAAAATTCACAATTGGCTTAGCTGTCGAATAGAAATATTTACTATTATATAGCCTGCCCAATATTTTTGTGACTACAAAGCATTTCTGCTGCTAAATACAATGGAAAGGAAGACGATGAAGGAAGAGGAGGAAGAGGACGAGGAAGAGGAGAGGAAGAAGAGGAAGAGGGGGAAGAGGAGGAGAAGGAAAGCAGACGCGACTTTAATAACCTGAATGGACTTCAAAATATTCATTGTAATCCTCAGCTAGAAATATGCCTGCTAGGTCTAAGTAACTACGTTAATCTGCGTCACTTCCAACATCTGGTCTTAGACCAAGAGAGAGAGAGAGAGAGAGAGAGAGAGAGAGAGAGAGAGAGAGAGAGAGAGAGAGAGAGAGACAGAGACAGAGAGACAGAGAGACAGAGAGACAGAGAGACAGAGAGACAGAGAGACAGAGAGACAGAGAGACAGAGAGACAGAGAGACAGAGAGACAGAGAGACAGAGAGACAGAGAGACAGAGAGAGAGAGAGAGTCGCTTACGATGAATCCTATAGCGCATCATATCCACTCACTTTCTATTCAGACGCTGTCTCTTGAATCTCTCTTCTCAACTGCTTCAATAAATATCTCTCGAGAAAGGAGGGATACTGAAATAGTTCTCGACCGCAGCAAATCCAAGGTAGAGACGCAGCGAACGAACGAACGAACACTTTACCACGAAACACACACTTTACCACGTTCTCAGTCGTCTCTGCTCTTGCGACAAAAACGTCTGCACATCTGATTAACAAGCCGACTCGGAAGAATCGAAGCCGACGTCAAACTCAATACTGGCGGCACCCTCGACTTATAGATTGTCAGAAATTGGCGCCTACTTAAAAAATAAAAACGGCCATATTTTCAGAAATCGTCGGCGGTGTGCTTTTGCCCGACAGAAAGAGAGGCGCGTTTTCTTCTCATCGGAAAAGCGGGCGCGCTTTTATCTAATCTTGTTGGTGACGTAGACTTCGAGAGAAAGTTTCGTCAATAAAAGCAATTCTCCTAATAGAGCTCTAGGTTTTCCCTCGTCTTTGTCTTTCTTTCTGTCTGTCTGTCTGTCTTTTTCTCTGTCATTCTCTGTGTCTTTCTTGCTGTCATTCTCTGTGTCTTTCTCGCTGTCTTTTCGTCTGTCTCTGTCTCTATATTTTCTGCAATTCTCCTTGCTTTTTACAATATTTTCTCTGTTTTTTCTGATTATCTACGTCTTTTCTCTGCATTTTCGCTGCATGTTTCTCTGTCTTTTTCTCTGAATTTCTTATATGTTTTTTTTCGCTTGGGTCTACTTTTCATCTGCCGCTTTTCATGTTTCTGTGTTTCTCCTTGTCTTTTTCTCTGTCTTTCTCTCTGTCTTTCTCTGTCTCGCCGTTCGCGTGACTGATTTTTCCTCATCATGGCGAATAAACGATTTAATTCTTCTTTCTCAATCAATCGATCAATCAAAAGCGAAAGGCGATTTAGTCAACGTTTCCCAGATCGGGCCTAATTGTGTTTTTTCTATGTTTCTTCGGACGCTCTTTTAGACTGACTGACTTATTCAGTCGGTGCATAAGGAACGCTTCCTAGTCAGGAAAAGAGTACGCCTCCGTACGCATGCGTGTCTCTCATCCGTCTGCTGTATAACGTCTTTGTGCCCGATGTCTGTCCATTCCACTTTAGAAAGCCATCCATTACAGCTGCAGTCGAAGCCAAAAGAGTCGCCACTCTGACTCCTGTTTTATGAACGCATAAAAACAAAGTAAACAGTCCCAAAAAAACTGAGTCGACTTTGCCCAGACTAGACTATGATCCTTCCAGTTTATATTGACGGATAGACACATTTAGTGAAAGAGTAAATTGATTATGAGAACAATTATTATGGAGTAGCTATAAATTTTATATGATATCCTATTATTTACATACATTCTTCTCAGCTACAAAACTTCACATTAATGTACTAGTAATAAATGTTGAGAATTGAAATTGTACTTTTTTTATTGGCACAGCCTGTTTTTAAATAAATACTATTTAATTCACAAACAATGTAAGACTAACACAAGCCTACTAGACGTGCATATTGTTATTAAATTCTACACTATGATTATGATGATGATGATGATGATGATGATGATTATTATTATTATTATTATTATTATTATTATTATTATTATTATTATTAGTAGTAGTAGTAGTAGTAGTAGTAGTAGTAGTAGTAGTAGTAGTAGTAGTAGTAAGTGAATGTTGTCATTATAATGTGACTCATTTCACCTAAGGCCAAGAGTTACATAATGACCACCCATGCGCTACAACTAGAAGACAGAAAGACACATACAGAGGGACACAAACAGCGACATTGAGAGATAAAGTGAACGATACAAAGACGGAGACAAAGACTGCTATAGTCAGTTAATTAATTTTGTCCTGCGCACGATACTTGATCATTCATTCGGTTTCATTTCGAGTGAGTAATTTATGGATGGTCCCCGTCAATCCAACTGTTAATTTCGAAGTATTTATCGGAATATTTTTTTCCCGGGGCGCAAGAAAGTTTCCAAAAGAAAGTTCAGTTTTCAACGACGAACGCTCATTTCGCCGTATAGGACGGCACCCCCCACCCTCCACCCCCACCCCATGGCTGCCAAAGAAATTACGCAGGCTTCGGATCAAGTGGGATTCCACAACCGGAATACAGTTTTTTTCCCCGCCCTGCACCATTCCGGGCTTCATTTGCCGAACATTGCGACAGAATTTCATCCAATCCGTCGTCGGCTAATTCCGCCGCGCCGTCTGTCACCGCTAAACACCCAGTCACTAATCCCCCCAGAATGTATCGAGTATATAGCGCCGTATATTTATCGACGGAACGCCTATTCATGCGAGTTTCATTACACCCGCGTTTAAGATTTTAATAAACGACTATTTTAAGAAAATATACCCAGCATAGTCAAGCTTCGTTAATACAGACATATAGCGCAGCAAGAGAAAATGTTCATGCTAACCGAAGGTTCGTGTTAGCGGAGTCCTGACCAAGGTTAACCGAGAACGGGTCCAACCGAAATGGTCAGCGTTAACCGAAAATTGGTGTTATTTGTTCGTGGGATAACGTGTCTCTACTGTAGTCGCATTAGTTTAATGTTACAGATCACAAATGGAAAAACTTTCGATATCTTACAAATGAAATTGGACTTCATGAAATACCCGTGTTCTCTTACAGTTCAATCTTGTTTAAATTTCATTTCGTGCAATTTTCCTGAATTAATTTGTTTTCGAAATCAATAACGTAAAATCTGGTAAAAATCTAGTAAATTTTTTTTTAAATTTCTAAATTTTTTATTATTTTATTATTTATTATTTTATTATTTATTACTTATTTTTATTATTTTTTCATTTTATTATTTATTTATTATTATTATTAATTTTATTATTTTTAAAAATTTTATTCGTCCAATAATTGCCCATTAGAAATTATGTTGAGTTAATAATAGCCGCGTTTTCTGCTTTGAAAGAAGAGATAGACACCAGAACACCCACTAACTGCTCTGCACCGAGTTTCATCGCATGCCATCAATGACGTCACATATACGCATTCGCTAGAAGAAGAAAAAGAAGAAGAATGACGTCACAGCTGACGACTTTGACGTCATGCAAAAATAAAATGACGTCATGCAGGACACTCACCGGTCGTCTCGCGCCTCGCGCGCGCGTTCGGTCATCGTTGTCGCCACGTCACATCCGGTCAGCGACGACCGCCGTCAGCGCAAGATGGCGGCGCGGCTGACGTCATCGGCGTCGTCGTCTTTCGACGGTCGCCAGGCGGCGCTGCGATCACCGTTTTTGCAACGCGATATCGAACTGCGAAGAGGAAGAGGAAGAGGAGGAGTAGGAAGAATGGAAATAGGGGAGGAGGGAGAGGAAGAGGAAGAGAAGAGGAGGAGGAAGAGGAGAAGGAGGAGGAGAAAGAAGAGGAAGAGAAGAGGCAGCGGAAGAGAAGGCGATAAGAAGGCGAGGACGAGGAGGCAGAGAAATTGGAAGAGGGGAGGAAGAAGAGGAGGAGGAGGAGGAGGAGGAGGAGAAGGAGGAGGGAGAGGAGCGAATCGAATCGAATAGAAATCCGACGACAATTGTCTACAGTCTCGGAGGTAACGTTTGCCGACGGACGGACGAACGGACAACGGACGACGGACGAAAGACTGTCCGACTTCCGGTCTCGGTCGACGGCGGTTCAGCGGCGGCGGCGAATCGGCGGCTTGGGAATGGACGTCGGCGGGGAGGAGTGGTCGTCATCGGCCCCTACTCCCGTCGACCAGACGGCCGACGTCGACGGAGGAGGAGGAGGAGGAGGATGGACCGAGGAGGATAAAGAGCCGACCGCCATTAGTTCCTCCGTTTCTCACTAGTCGTGCGTTTCTCTCTTTCTTTCTCTCGGATGCGTCGATTCGCAACACGCGTCGCCGAAACCGGAAACGGATGCTCCGCAGACCGGAAGTGAATAATGATGACCGGAAAAGACTGTTGAGAAACCGGAAACTAAAGATCGGCGAGTTTCTTCTCTCTCTCTCTCGAGCGAAACTGTTTTGTGTCGTCACGTGATCATCGCCCGATCCCCGAAGAGAGTCGGAGAAACAAAGAGACTCAATGGAGGGAAGGAGGGAGGGAAGGAGGGAGGGAAGGAGGAAGGGAGGGAGGAAGGTGTCGGTCAGTCGAAGACAATCGACATCATCGCCCAATAAACGGAATAAATCTATCAATTCCCAGAATCCTTTGCGCTGCCGTAAGAATCGAGTTGCGTCGCAGAGTTCCAGAAAGCAGACGGCTGCGGGGGAACCAGCGCATTCGTCGCGTCCTGGAACCAGCGTGGCATCAGCGCAGACGACGCCGCCTTCGGACCTTGTGATGACGACGACGGGCAGACGACCGCGTCCCAGGATTCCTTTCGCGCGCCAACCACCGGAGGATTTCGGCGGGAAACTGACGACTGACCGTCGTCTGCCGCCGCCGCTTCCTTCGATGGCCGAGTCCCTCTGATTGGTCGGCGAGAGAACCGACAGTCGACCGGCCGCCCGGACTCGGCTGTGCTGCGCCCCGCGTGCACGGGAAAACCTCACCCGGCAGAGTAATTTGTTTCGCTCCGTGCGAAGAAAGACGGCAAAGACAGCGATGGTGACGTTTTAGTCGCTAAAACTACAAAAGGCGCGGTTCGATCTTTTTCAACATCAACGGAGTAAAAGAAGAAAGGAAGGAAATGGAAGAAAAAAGAATGGAAAAGGTAGGCGGATGGTAGGAAATGGAAGGATGCGGAAGGAAAAGGAAAGAAAATGGTAGGGTACGATAGGGAGAGATAGAAATACGAAATGCAGTACGAGGGAGAAAATGGAAGAAAAAGAAAGAGAAGAGGCTGGAATGATTCTAGGAAGGAATTAGAATTACTAAACACGAGAACAGAGGCGTAGCCAGGAATTTGATTTGGGGGTATAATGTGATTGGGGGGGGGGTATAAATCTTTAAAAACTTTAAAAATCTTAAAATCACATTAAAAATTTTAAGGTAGTCTGATTTTTTTTTGGGGGGGGGGGCAGGGTATATATATAGCGATATACCCCACGTCGCTACGCCCCTGCAAGGGAACTGAGAAAAGTAAAAAGGGAAAGGAAGGACAGAGAAAGAGAAGACAAATGAAGGCTGGAAAGAAGTAACGATGCCGTGAGAATGGATCGATGAATGGAGGAAAGAAATAATGGAATGGAGGAGATACACCTGAAGAAGAGCGAATGGGGAATGCAGGAACAATGGAAAGAAGGAAAGCAGGGCAGGGACATGATGAACTTTATATCAATTCCAAAGGTTTTACATTTTAAAGATCGATGTCTTTTCTCAGCGAGCGATAAAAAGAGAATAACGCAGCGGTCTGTGACCCCGTGACCTCTCCGTGACCTCCGTACTCTGGAACACCGTAAGTCCATGCATGGACGCCATCACGCTCCACTGACCTCGACTAATCAGGTCGGGTCACTTCCCATCGCAACGCCATCATTATTCATCCGACCTCACCCAGTTCCTACAACCTGTGTCTCGACTCTCGAAGCCAAAGCCAAACTGTTTTGTGGTCAACGCAAACAATTGAACAATTCTACTGCAATCTCGACCTGAAAATTTCGACCTAATTTCTCAGCCATTGATTTATTTCAGGTTTCAATAAAAGTCTTCGATACAGGATCAACTCGCAAACAAGCGACTACCAATACAGTTGAACTTCGATATAGCGAACGTATAACGTAATGTATGTAATGTAAAACGTATGCTCGGTTAAAACGTACCGCAATGTACGGTTCCGTGTGATGTGCTACCGTATTGGTATTGGGTTTGACGTACCTCGGATATAACGTACTAAATTTTACAGACCCACTAATTACGTTATAATAATTATAAAAGAGTTTAACAGTATTATCGTCTCCAGATTTTAGCATATTTTTCCTCATGATCTAACATGGCAAATTCAAGTCTTAATATCTTTGCCAGGCGCCAAAAAGCGGTCAGCTTCTCTGGTATATTCTAAATTCTTTTTCTTGATAAAAAATGACCTCCGTGACATGAGAAATTCCGAAAATATATGGCGAAAGTTACACAGTCCGAAAACCAATCCATCTCTAGCTACAGTAGATTCAAGTCAACATTATTTCAGCGGATTTTTCGGCGGTAATCGTTATACAAACGGTACATATCGCCATCACTAATGGATCCTTGAACGACGTTCATAAACTTTGCGTCAAATATTCAGTAGAAAAACAAGTAGAAAATATCACGAAATAATATTGAAAATCACTCAATGTACAGTATATATAAGTATATATTAATGTGTCTGGCCGTTTACTGACTGTGACTGTTAGACGGAAACCGCGTTTTAAGCTGATCTGTGTCCACGGTGTTTCGGGTTTCCTAAACAAATCTATCTTCCTGATAATATCGAACAGGGATACAGTAGAACATCGTTACAACGTACTTAACCTTAGAGCGGTTCCCTAAAATTAACGCCTTAACTGGGGATCCCGGATATATCCGTCCATTTTACATTGAGTTACAGCTAAATACCCAGTTAAGGGGTTAAGTACGTTATTACTGAAGCACGTTATATCCAATACCATCTAACACGGTAGCGCGTCACACGGGACCGTACGTTGCGATGCGTTATAACCGAGTCCGTTATAACGAAGTTCTACTGTACATCTATTCTAACCATATCGGCCGCTGGTAATGGAAAGTGGGCGAGATTGTGCGATACGCACGCATATAGATAACAATTTCCATCCGATGGCAGGTCCGCGGATATTATCCGTGGCCGCGTCGAAAATTGACTAATCGCTAAGGGGTATTTTTACACCCAGCTCAGCCGATTATTATAAATACACCGAAGACGACGGCGTTGACGGTTCGCTAGCCGCAAAACGCCGCGGGAAGCAGACGTGAAGCTACGGTTACGTCATAAACTGTCATTCGACGCCGGATGCCACGGAGACATTCGCTATCGAACACACTCAGATCGGACCACTCAGGAATTAAGCAAGTAAGATGGCAAACAAGTAAAAATCTATGGCAAGCTGACTAGATAAATAATGTGTAAGTATGTAGGCCTATGAGCAAGTGAGTTAGTGAGCGAATATGTAAGTAGGTAACACATGAGCAGGTAAGTTTATGAGTGAGTGCGTGCGAGCGATTGAGCGATTGAGGAGTAGTATAAGTGAATGAGTGAGTGTAATGAGTGAGTGGAGTGAGTGAATGAAGTGAGTGAATGAATGAGTGAGTGAGTGAATGAAGTGAGTGAATGGAGTGAGTGAGTGCAATTAGTGAGTGGAGTGAGTGAGTGAGTGAGTAAATGAGTCAGTGGATGAGTGAGCAAGTCTGAAATTTTATAAAGACTGAGTTTTCCTAAAGAAAATAATAAAATGTAAGTAGATAAAGCTAACTTTTCTTCAAAATGTTAAGGGTAACCCCTCCCCGTTTTTGAAACATAGTTGCTGCTTTGCTAAGCTTCAATTCTGCCTCTGTCAATTTACACAAAAATAAGCCTCTTTCTCCAAATGAAATGCACTTTGCCTATTTCTAGTTTTATTTTCACATTATGGGCGCCTCGAATCCTCCATCAATTCTTGCACATTTTCGCAAATGACTAAAAAGTATAAATTCGCCATTTAAAGGCTGTAAACCTGCGAACGTTACCATACAACTAATGTATGCAAAGAATGTCTTGTAAAAAGTTTAGAATAACAACGTAGAAACCTTAGAAACCCGTAGAAACACGTAGATACTTTGATTTTGAATCGTCCAATGTACAGTAACCCGAAAAGTTTTATTTGTCTTTTCTTCGATCAAAGAACGTATTTGTTTTCTCGAATAATACAGTATTTCAAACAGGTCTTATTAAAAATTATACTGGTTATTATTATTATTATTATTATTAAAATTATACTGGTTATTATTATTATTAAAAATTATACTGGTTATTATTATTATTATTAAAAATTATACTGGTTATTATTATTATACTGGTTATTATTATTATTATTATTATTATTATTATTAAAAATTATACTGGTTATTATTATTATTATTATTAAACTGGTTATTATTATTATTATTAAAAATTATAACTGGTTATTATTATTTATTAGGCCAACTCTTTTTTTCTAGACTGATTTCTGTTTTATATGTTATTATTATTGACTATATAAACATATATATTATTATATTTTTCCTATAAGACCTAGATTATTATTCTCATTAATTATTATTATTACTATTATTCTTTTTGTTATTTGCACAAATTTTATGTTAAAAATTATTCAACATATTTCTGTTAAAAATACAGTTATTCATGGCTTATACTATAGTTTATTGAAATGTTGAGAAAAATAAATTTGATTTGATTTGATTAAAAATTATACTGGTTATTATTATTATTATTATTATTATTATTATTATTTTTATTTTTATTATCATCATCATCAATATTATTATTATCATCATTATCATTGCTATCGTCATTATTATTAGTGAACTTCTATAGCGCCATTTCAGTAATGCACTTGGCATCTGTCGATCATCGCTCCGGATTTGAAACGCAACTCACCCCCCATCATTGTCAAATCCAACAGATCAGTCGGATTTTTCGGTTTCTGTTGGGGCGGATGGGCAATGGACACACTGACACGTGATGCAGGCAGCTCTAAATACCTTCTGATATGCCGCCGCCGCGGTGTTTATAACGAAATGTCCAATTTTTCGACGGAATTATATTCGAAATAGACCCATAAAGAAGTCACAGCAACAACAGCAACACGGCAGGAAAATGAAGGTCAGCGGTGGGGCGGGGGTGACGTCAGTTCAGTCTCGCAACAATGGGATGACGTCACGTCACGTCGTCAAGGAGACGAGCGCGTTAAGCATGAGCTACCCCCGCCCTCCCCCCCCCGCGACGCCTCATCGAAATTCATTGCCTCCGGTCAGGGGTCGTGACCCGCGCTCTGTCTCCACCCACCCCACCCCCCACGGCGATTGGCATCAGACGACGACGGCGGCGATGCCTAAAGATTAATCCCCGCCCTGCGGCGTCCGGGAGTCAAAGAGTCAGAATCTGCGGAGGATTCCGCGTAATTGCTATCGCTCGAATTCCCCCCTCCTCCCCCACTTACTCACTTACTTGCCTATGCATCGGCAGAAGTTCAGATTTCGGCGAAATTTATCCGCAATGGAATCGAAGGAAAATGTGATATAAGGGTCTGTACGGGTCAAGGATGGATGGATGGATGGATGGATGGATGGATGACTTTTCCTGTACGTATACAACAGACAATTATAATATCGAGCATACGCTATAACCGAGTCCGGTTTAACGAAGTTCTACTGTACTACAAGATGCTGTAAAGTTTTTAGAACATTGTTCTATTCAACTGCATAAGAAGAAGGAGCGAAGAAAGAGGCGCCATCTAGAGACAGTTTCAGGAACGACTAAATAATTTGCATTAGGTGTATCCTTTTGCTAGTTTTTTAATGTTCTCTTTCTACTATGACTTTAGTTGACTTTATAGAAATTGTTTTCTGGTAAAGAAAAGACGAAATATTTGTTGTACCTGTATTTTGTTGTATGGAATGCACGGTGTGCCTCATTTCCAGCTATGATAGTTAAAAAGATAGATTAGCAACTGACTAACAACGCTATAATAATAATAATAATAATAATAATAATAATAATAATAATAATTATTATTATTATTATTATTATTATTATTATTATTATTATTATTATTATGGTCATCTAACTTCTATAGCGCCCTTTTAATGATGCACTTGGCATTAGTCGATGGTCTCTCCGGATTTGAATCCATGAATCCGGATTTAATTCCATGTTGTCAAATCCAATAAGTCCGATTTTCCGGGTCCGGTTACGAGTACGGATAGGTAATAGAGAACAGGTACGTTTGAGTGTTGATAATTAGGGAGTGTGCATGGGGGTTTTACACAGCGTTCTTCCAATCAGTTATTCACACGATTTGGAACGCGGACAAAGAGTTGTTAAGAATAGGCCTAAAAGGTGAACTCCTACCTGGATTTTCAGGTAACTGACAGGCAACAGGTGTGGCGAAGGTGAGCAATTTTTAAAAAATCTCATCCGTGTATACAGCAGTTGACGCGTTTTTTCCCTTGGAAAAATTGAGAGATGATGATTTTCCATCCTATTCTTTATCCAAATAGTTCTTGTTCATTGATGTCTCCTCCGCACTTAGGTGTCAGTCCCTACCTGTGGTCACAGGTGAGCATTTCACTTTCAAACGATGCAATCCATTGAACGGGATTCTTTTCTCTGCAGACTCAATGCGTCGAGGACGTACGTGGCAGGGGCGTAGCCAGGAATTTGATTTGGGAGGGCATAAATATTTTGGGTGGGTATAAATCTTAACTATAAACCACATAAACCATACAGACCACATATAACCACATGTAAATCACATAAAAAACTTTAAGGTAGACTGATTTTGGGGGTATATATGCCGATATACCCCCCCCGTCGCTACGCCCCTGGTACGTGGACTTTCGCTTGAACTTAGCACAGACTATGATAAGAAAAAAGATGCTTCTAAGTCAGATTCAGAAATGAGTCGTAACCAGTCCGCTGCATTTCTCCTCTTTTCCGCGCACTACACAACACATCGCAAAGATGTGTGAAATGGGTCGTAAAAAGTGCGTAAAATGGCGACAAATTCTTCAATAAAACCATCCATGAACTATGGGAAATTGCCAGACGGTCAACGCGGCGATGAGAATTACTCTCGTGCGACGAAGCGAAAACTGTTGACATCGGCGTGAAGGTCACGTGATCAAGGTCATCGTTTGGTCTTCGGCAAGAGAGGCAGTTAAGTTCATCTTTGACAGATTCCCAACTCTCTCTCTCTTTCTCTTTCTCTCTCTCTCTCTCTCTCTCTCTCTCTCTCTCTCTCTCTCTCTCTCTCTCTGTTGCTGTGACCTTGATTGACAGACAGGTGTCATGTTTAGAGGCGGGAATCAGAGCGAATGGAGTGAAGCTGATGGAAAAGACAGGATCGTATGAACAATGCCAGGATCAACGGAGTCTATTTTATGAAATAGGTATTCGAAAAGAAGAAGAAGAAGAAGTAGTAGTAGTAGTAGTAGTAGTAGTAGTAGTAGTAGTAGTAGTAGTAGTAGTAGTAGTAGTAGTAGTAGTAGTAGTAGTAGTAGTAGTAGTAGTAGTAGAAGAAGAAAGAAGACGAAGAAAAAGGTGATGATGATGAAGAAGAAGATGACAAAGAATGAGAAAAATGAAAAGAAGGAAGAGGAGGAGGAGGAGAAGAAGAAGAAGAAAAAGAAAAGGTGGATAAATTGCTGAGCCTCGAAGCAGACGGTTTGATGGGAGAAAGTAGTTCGTGAACGCCATATCACTCAAACACCCAGCCTATCCTCACCCCATTCCATTCCACCCCACCTCATCCCATCCATCCCATCCCATCCATCCCATCCAACCGTTTCTGGGATCCGTCCCATTCCATTCCCGGAAATTTTGGAATACTATGATGGACTAACAGCGGCCCCTAGCAGAATTCCCCGGCACTCCATCCTTTTCCACCCCAGTCCAGGAGTCTAGATTAAACACTGACTCCATCCATCCATCCATCCATCCATCCAATCCCACCCCACCCCATCGCATCCACATCACTCCTTCTTGCGTTCCCTGATTCTGTTATCCTCAGAAATAATTCTCTTCCCTTGTCGTCAAAACGTTAAAACGTTAAAACGCGCATTCCATTCCTCAAGCTCTTTCCACCTCTTCCAGCTCCGCTTCCGGCGACCGGACGGGAACTGCCCGCGAAAACCCGGGGAGGAATATAAATGGGGCAGAGGGTAAAAGGGGATTGAGACGAAGAAGCGCTCGTATCGTGCGAACGGCGGCCTGCTTGGCACCAATGCTAATTAAACATACGAATCTGGGGCTGTTACTGTACACCGTACAGATGCCGACCGTAACGTCGTTAGTGCGGCAGGCATGCATGCGGTCAGTCGTCGGTTTCTTCTGGTCTTAATTCTCGCTCAGGATAAAAACGGAATTTGCCAGAAAACGTGCGCCGCATAAGTGATCGCCGCCATCTTAACACGGCGTACATAGGCGGCGTTGAATGCCCGCGGTCGAGAGACGCGGTTATTTACGGCCAATTCGGTTTCAAAGACAATTTCGATATTCTGTTCGCTGGCATTTTATGTTTTCGAATCCGTGAGGATGAAGAATGAACGGATGGATGGATGGATGGATGGATGGATGGATGGATGGACGGATGTTTGAATAAATAAATGATAAATCTATAGTGGATTCATAAAGAGTCCTGTTCAATATATACAATTAATCTAGCCAGTGTAACTTCTAAATCTGAGCGGATAAGCTACCGCCTTGGTAACTTCTCTTGATCTTCCACCCTACCCCACCCACCCACCTCACCCCACTGCAGCAGAAATCCCATGTCTGAAATTATTTGACAAAATTCTGGGGTTGTATCCTTTGGAACCGGCAAACTCCAACAGTAAAGTTACCGTATATTACCATCCAATCGGAAACGGGAAAGGGGAGAGGATGACGAGGAGGAGGAGGTGGGGGAGGAGAGAAGGAGGGAGAGGAGGGGGAGGAGGAGGGGAGGAGGAAGGCGGCGGAAGGTAAATTATTCGAGTTTTCTGGCGCCAGAATATACGGTTCCTTTTACGCGTCACGTAAATGACGCATTTCGAGTGACGTCTCGTCAAAGACTCACGTCCCGCACTCCAGTCATTAGTGCGGAGTGCGGAGTGCGGCGGCGGCGGCGGAGGAGGAGGAGGAGGAGGAGCCGTAGAGACCGCTGCTGCTGCTGCTGCTGCGTCGGACTCGTTTTTATAGCGCCTTTTCTATTCCTAGTCGATGATGCTACATGACGGCGTACACGCATCCGGACCAGGTGATGTAAATCACGAAACACCGCTTTCGTTCATAATTTATATAGCGCTATTTACCATCATGTCCTTGGCACGCCCATAAGTGCAATCTCGCATTTGTATAGCTCTTTTCCAGCGCTCCAGGAAATATGGTATAGTCACAACTGTGTGCGAGAAGGCGTCCGTGCGGCGATGAAAAAACAAAAGGCAAAATAGGTCTTCTACGTTTCGGACAGTGGTAATGAAAATAATAGAAATTGCAATTATTTATTTGAAAATTTGGGCTGATAGTAATCAGTGGCGGCTCTAGGATTTGGCAAGTGGGGGGCCGTTGGGGTGGCAACTTCTAATCAGGGGGGCCAACCATTTGTTGTTTAATGCATGTAGCATTAAGTATAGGGTCCCAACTGGGGGGCCACTAGGGGGGCCAGGCACTCAATAGGGGGGCACGGGCCCCCTGCCCCCCGGTGGAGCCGCCACTGATAGTAATGTGTTTGAAATTTTTCGAGACTGGGTGTTCGAAGTTAACGTTTTAAAGATTAGGTATTTGTTTTAATTTACGAATGCGTCTTATAAAGAAAGTAAAATTGTGGGATAAGTTTTTTTTAAGGCAGAAATTCGAATGTTCGAATCGATGCAAATGAGTTATTTTAGAAACTGAACAGAAATGATTGTTTCCTCTTCGATTCAAAAGCGTATTTCGGACTCAAAAATTGTGTAAATACCAGTCTCAGTTCCTTTCCTTTTTCGCCTTTCAAATCCCCTTCATAAGTCTCCTGCAATTCTTACTGATCGCTATCTTTTCACCTGATTACTTACTAGTCATTTTCACTTATTTTTATTTCCATCTCTCTCTCTCTCTCTCTCTCTCTCTCTCTCTCTCTCTCTCCTGTCATTCATCTTCTTTTCTTTCTTTCGTCCACAGGGGGCAGGGATGGGGGTGGACCACCTATTCTAGTTGGGAGTAGTTGTGGTGGAGATTTGCGCAAAGTCGTAGAGAAATTTTTCTGGGAGTTTATAGGATGGTGGCCTTTTCGGCTTGACGAATTTTATACTCGAAAATGTCGGGACTTGGAGTCGGGCCCCCTATTTCGATGCACTGGCTACGCCACTGTAGGGGCCTATAGCAATATTATCTCTAGGTCTTTTTGAGCGATTTTGTTGAGTTTTTTAATAGTTACTTTTGACCTGTTCAAGTAGTCAGCGTAGATGTATATATTCGCCTACATGAGAAAGTAGTTTAGCTACCTGAATTTTGGTGATCGATATAGAGGATCAACCACTCTCGAAGTTTCCGTTATCTTATTTTGATATTCTTTTCGACACAATAAAACGTGTGATAAGTGTATTTTACGGCTTGGGCTAAGTTTGCACGCAATAAAGGCCGCAATTTTGACGACATAGGCCTATAACTAAATCTATTATTTCAACAATCTTGCAATGGAGCCTTGATATGGCAACTCCCGGGTACTGTATAGGTCTCTACATTAAGATATAATTCACTTTCACGTCTCCACTTTCCATGATTCTTTGTCTTCGACTGCTGACAAAGTTAATAAAGGTCGTCAGAAAAGAAAATTAGATTCGGTTTCGCCTCAAAAGATTCAAGACGCCTGTCTTTTAGACACGTATCGCGGTTTCTAACGTCTCCAATTGCGAGAAACTTTTTGGAAGGTAATTGGCTTCAGTCATCCTGGGAATAAAATAACTCGACGGCATTCTTGTTTCCTTAATATGCATTGTTATTACTTTATTATTATTATTATTATTATTATTATTATTATTATTATTATTATTATTATTATTATTATTATTATTATTATTATTATTATTATTATTATTATTATTATTATTATTATTATTATTATTATATGGCTGTCAACGTGCGTTGTTGTTAACAGAGTGAAGATTCGTAAGTGCGGAGTAAGTAAGTCAGTGATGCACATCTTGCCCAAAGTGACGCTATTATTATTATTATTATTATAGGGTCGGATTCGAACCCGACACCCTCAGGTTGCGTGGGAAGAATCCTACCACTATTCCACCGAACATTAGGTTCTAAGCTGCGTCTAACGCAGTCTGGAAGTTCTTCAGTCAAAATCGACGAACTTAAGAAATCAATAGAGCAACGAAATAGATTTATACTGAAATTCCGGAACTTGAAATGTGTATGGACAAATTCTTAAATAATAATAATAATAATAATAATAATAATAATAATAATAGCAGTAGTAGTAGTAGTAGTAGTAGTAGTAGTAGTAGTAGTAGTAGTAGTAGTAGTAGTAGTAGTAGTAGCTGTTGTTGTTGTCGCCTTCTGCAGAACTTTTACAATCTAAATAAATAAATAAATAAATAATAGCTAGTATAGTGTAGTATACTTAGGTTACAAAACTTAGCCGATTGTTGACAGTAATAGTAATAGCAGCTGGATTTAAGTGGCTTAATAGGATTTCTCCTGTGTTGAAAGCCATTGTCTCTCGACTCCCTCTTCAAAGGTCCAAATCCTTCCTTCCCAGTTTCCGTTTGTCCGCTGCATCTCTTATCTTTGAGTCTACACGCACAAAAACAAACACAATTCGCATTCTATGTAATGCCAAAACCACACAGATATTACTTTGCGTTGAACGAGAATTTTTAAAATGGCATTGTATTAAGCTTATTTGGGAAAATGAAAATACTAAAAAGGCCGAATCTTCAAAAGCGATAAAAGTCTTTGAAACTTCGAAGCGTATGAGTTCATTAATACATCGCATACCACCGAAAAATCGCTTTATTTCCTAAAAACCTCTTAACAACCAAAAATCACTAATATGACGTCTCAAGATTAAACTTCAGTAAAGATCGTGTAAAATGACGTCACGGGATCTCTTCTGGCGTCGAATCTGTTGCCGTGACGACAACCCCGCCCACCACACCGGACGATGACGTATAGCAGTCAGACACGATCGTCGGCACTAGGGTGACGTCAGCCGACGACGATGACGTCACGTACGAACGAAACTTGGCGGCGTCGTCGAGCGGAAACGACGTCGGCCGAGACGGCCTCGCGAATCGCCAATCGACGCGTTCTTGTTTCTCTTCTTCTTCTTCTTCTTCTGCTTCTTCCCTCTGGAATTCACTTCCGGTGCCGACGTCGAGCCTCAGGGCGGAAGACGACCTGCGACGACTCCATCCGCCGCCGCTGCTCCCCTCCTCTTCCTCCTCCTCCTCCACTTCCTGTCGAAACCGTAGAGGTCGGCCACCAGCTGCTGCTGCTGACCTTGAACCACCTCGACTTCCGGTCTGAACGACGCCGACAACGTCGACTTGTCGTCGTCGTCGTCGTCGTAGACGAAGGAACAGGAAGTGACGTCACGTTCGCCGTCGCCGCCGCCGCCGACGCCGTTGCAGCCACAAGGCATCTTCTGTTTGACGTTGTAGTAGGGGGGCGGTGGTATGACCCGATCGGGCGAGACGTGGGTCTGGTGGTGCGAGAGCCGCTGCTGATCTCCCGGGCCCCCGCCGCCGCCGGAGAGGTAGTAGGCGTAGGGGGCTTCGTCGGCGTTCGACCCGTAGCGGCCGACGACCGGGGCGTTTGACCAGGGAAGCTTGTCCGGACGGAGGGCCATCGACTCCGTGAGGTTCCGCACCAGCGACGAGGCGGTCAGCCGCTGCTTGCCGGCGAACGGCGACGCCGGACTGCGGTCGCCCGTACAGGACCCAACGTTCTTCCTGAAACGCAGCACCGGACAGAACAGACGCCATGACGGCCTACTACGTTACCTTAGACGCTATATAAATCCACGAGATTTTACTTACTTACTTATTATCTTACACAGTGTCGTTCGTGTCTCTCGATATACCTTCTGCGTGGTCAAAAAAGGCCTCATTGTTCAAATTATACCATTACTTAAGTGAGTAAGATCCCGTGGATTGATGTAGCGCTTTCGAAGTAGTTCTACAGTAGCTGATATATAATTCTTATACGCTTAGTCTATCTTGAAATAGATATGGGCATGGTGTAGTTGGGGGGTGGGAAGCCAGGCAATAGCCGGTGTATCCATAAGACCTTTGAGCCTTGATTATGAAGTGAAACCGTTTCACGGAATTAAGAATTCGAATAAAATTTGGGAGGCGGGGAGGGGAGAAGAACAAAAATGGAATTTGACCAAAAGGCGGCAGGCTGACGTGTAGATAACTGTAAGAACAAAGCGAGGTGAGAATGAATTCTGTATTTTACGTTGAGAGAGAAACGCAGTGATAGAATAGAGATGACTGACGCTTGTATAATAAGACTTCCTAAGAAACCCCACATATTGGGGTCAAAATTTTGGGGTTTAGACGTCTGAATCTGCAATGGAGGCCAAAGAGTTGGGAGACGAGGGAAGGAGAGAAAAACAAAGAGAAAATTACATTCATGGCGATAACCCATAGCGATTTTAAGATAGGATAAGCGCCCATGAATAAGCAGCAACTGTTGCGCTGCTATCCAAAGCGCTATATAAATCCACGAGATTTTACTTACTTTGCTTAACGATTATGGCGGTGAATGGTGGCAGGGCTGCCACCTGTAGTCAAATGGGGCGATAGTTGTGGTGGCAATTGTGGTGGTGGTGATGATGATGATGATGATGATGATGATGATGATGATGATGTTGGTGGTGGTGATGATGATGATGATGATGATGGATGGTGGTGGTGATGATGATGGCACTGACCTTCTAAGGAACAGAAGTCCAATGCAGAGAACAAAAGCTCCAATCGCCAATGCGATGATCAGAATAACCAAAACCGACAGACCTATAAACAAAATCACACGTCGTTCAACAGGTTCACCACGAGAAGCTCAATTACTTACTTACTTGAAATTGAATCATCATCATCATCATCATCATCATAATCATCGAACTTCTATAGCGCCATTTCAATAATGTTCTTGACTTCAGTCGATGGTCGCTCGTTTGTTTTAACCGTAATCCGTCATTGTCGAATCCAGTAAGTAAGTAAGTCAGTCAGTGTAAGTCTGGATTAGACGGGAAAGTGCAGACGTCAGCACTATATTCCCACAGATCCAGCATCAAACATTCTTTCTTTTTGATCCATTCCATTTACTATAAGGTGACTGAACATACATCTGGCTTTCTTTTGGAAAATATTCTTTTCTGTAGTCCGATTAACACGTCATCGAGATTGGACCGATCGATCAAGGTGATCAATACATATTTCTGATCGGCTGACTGATCGATTGACCTTCGCTTTCGTTTATTGGTTTTTATATCATCTGCCTTTCCGTCTCCATGACGACCGACGGAGTAAGTCACCGCGTCGGGCTGTGACGTCATCGACAGTGCTTATCGATCATCTTATTCTGAATATTCTGATATTTCGGGGCGTAGCCAGGGTTCCAGAATGAAAGAGGGGGGTCGCCTTCACTTATACAGGTCTATCTGTGCCCCCCATGATTACGCCGTTTGTTCATGGGCGCCCACAGAAATTTTTCCAGGAGGGGCAAACCACATTTTAGTACAATGGTCACGGTTAATATTTCAGCAAGGTTTTCAAATTTCACTGTGAAATATTGGTATTTGCATTTTCCAGGGGAGGGAGGGGAAGTGCCCCTCTTGCCATAATGTGCGGGCGCCTATGTGTTAGCATTATATTTAGTATGTACAGACACATTTTTTCAAGACCAACATATTCCGTTCCTCATTGGTATGCCAACGCTGTCGACAGCGCCTTTGACTGTGCTACGGCGCTATAGAAGTTATACCGTATAAATACACACGTAATATAATACGCATATTTATTGTATGAATACTCAGTTTACCGTATGGAATAGAGAAACCGTGTTTTTCCTGATCGACGTTTGCCGCAGACTGAACTGTAAAGAGAAAACATTTTGAAACTCCTCTTGAACAATAATTGTTATATTACTAATTAAACGGGAAAATTAAACTGGATAAATGCAGATAAAGTTACATTCTTTATTCTGCATGCCAAAGCTCTGAGAAGACGATTGGACATTGGAGTGCCTTGCAGCATATATATAGTTCCTGCATATATACCGATGTACACGTAGGTTGCATCGAGGAAAGTACGTCGCAAATTTGCCAGCATAGAAAGTAAATGCAGCCAAAGACTACGTAACTAATTCGATTTGAATTCGGTGCGTCGAGTGCTGATGCCATATAAATTATTCTAGTGGCGCTATAGAAGTTGATCGATCGAAAGAACTTCAAATTCTTTGATTGCACCATTCTCTTCATTTCTGCAAACTTGGGAACAATGCTGCGCGTCCTTGCGGAGCATAGACTTTAATTAACACTAGATAGAGCCTGTGCCTCTATGGGCGTCTGAAAGTGAAACCAGTTTTTCACCAAATTACACGCAGTATGTGTCGATGATATATATATATATATATATATATATATATATGCTTATTCTTTATACATCTATGGTAACCATTAGCAACGCTACACTGTAGATGTAAAGTTGTAAAGTGGTGTATAGCTTACTTCACCATTCGATTGTCTTGACCATAGATGCACTACTTCTTATGAGAATTAACTATATATATATATACATCTATGTTGCGTAGCTCATTCGCCGATCCAACCGGAAGCGGAGTCACTCACTTCCGGTGCAGGTCCACTTGTCTCCGGTCCAGACGTTGTCCTTGCACTTCATCTGGTGAACGTCTTTGCTGAAGTTGCACTTGACGGTCAGCGAATCGCCGCTCCTGATGTACCAGGCGTTGTGCAGCGAAGGAAGGTCGGGACAGCCGATGGCTATACAAGGCAAAAGACGGACATGCAATGGCATCACTCCCAGGGGCGTAGCGACGGGGGGAGGTATATCGGTATATATACCCTCCCCCAAAAAAATCAGTCTACCTTAAAGTTTTTTATGTGATTTATATGTGGTTATAAAGTCTATACGGTCTACATCGGTATATATACCCCAAAAATCAGTTTTAAAGTTTTTTATGTGATTTATATGTGGTTATATGTGGTTCTATGTAGTTTATACGGTGGATATATCGGTATATATACCCCCCAAAAATCAGTCTACCTTAAAGTTTTTTTAGGTGATTTATATGTGGTTATATGTGGTTATATGTAGTTTATACGGTGGCTATATCGGTATATATACCCCTCAAAAATCAGTCTACCTTAAAGTTTTTTAGGTGATTTATATGTGGTTATATCTGGTTCTATGTAGTTTATATGGTTTATAGTTAAAGTTTATACTCCCCCAAATATTTATACCCTCCCAAATCAAATTCCTGGCTACGCCCCTGATCACTCCGCCGCCGTCGTCTCCATCATTATCTCGTCCGCTCCTCACGGATTTATTTATGAGGCGTCGCTATTTGTCGTAATTTCGCGTAAATTGAGTGAACGATCGTTTCCATGATTTCATACGACGCACCCCTTTTCATTTCTCGATCCCCTCTTCAGACACCGCTGCTGCAGACTACAAACTTGTTTAGTTGTTTTTTGTCTACGAAGAATGCTCTCTTAAACTAGACTTCACTCCTGCATCATCATCATCATCATCATCATCATCATCATCATCATCATCATCATCATCATCATCATCATCATCATCATCATCATCATCATCATCATCATCATCATCATCATCATCATCATCATCATCATCATCATCATCATCAATCAATCATCAATCATCATCATCAATCATCAATCATCATCATCATCAATCATCATCATCATCATCATCATCAATCATCATCATCATCATCATCATCATCATCATCATCATCATCACCACCATCATCATCATCATCATCATCATCAGCCGTGGGCTCATCGCCCGTTGGTGTTTAATGCCATCTCTGCAGTTTTCTGCCACTCTTTACTGTTCGCTGCTCTGTGATTTATGACCTGTAAACTGATTCAACACCATTCTTCAACAACGTCACACCTTTATCTTGTGCGGTCTTCCTTCCTCATTGACATCGTCCATTATTCCAAACATTACAGCTTTGATCTTTCTGTCCGCTTTCATTCTGCACATGCGTCAAAATAGAGTTTCATTTATTTAACTCTTTGCAGCATGTAGCATGGTCGCTATGTGGCATTTATTGTGTACTTGTATCCTTCATTATTCGTAGTCTTTGGACTGGAAAAGAAATGTCTACGTTAAATTTGTTTATTGAATCGAGTCATTCCTAATTAACGTCACGATTCGAGCCATGGAGGTACATGTATTATCCCAGGAGACGGCATTACGTCATTTTTGCCCAGTCTGCGTGAAGCCAGTAGCGCGTAGGCTAAATATAGTACCTCCATGGTTAGCGGCCATCTTGGTAGACCCAAATCATGTGTTAGCGGCCATCTTGGTAGACCCAAACTGTGGCTGCCGTCTGGGAATTTCTCAGCTAGCCGGCTTCACTGAAATGACGTAATGCCGTCTCCAGGGATAATACCTCCATGATTCGAGCGCACCATATAACAATTTTAATTGCGTTAACTAGGAAATTACCTCTTTTAAGAAAAACACGTTTACCACTTTAGCCACAGTTTTAAAACGGCGCTCTCATTTTGTAGACCGATCGTCAACCTCTTGCATCCGTCCTCTTCATTCCCTTCCCGCCTTTGGCGTCTTTCCCAATCGAATCCGGTCAGAGATCCGTCACAATTAAACGCCTAGAATGCACCCAACCGACGTCTGTCAACCCGCATCCGACTTTCGCAGTAGAAATTCCTAAGACAGGCTTTGACGTCACACGTCACCGTGCATGACGTCACCGTTCTAAAGACTGGAGTAATTTTACTGTTTCTACTATTTTTATTTCTTTTTTTGTTCTTCCGCCCGAATTCTCGCTTGGCGATAATGACGACGACGACTTGATGGTGCCTATTATGTGGATGATGATGATGACGACGACGTTGATGATCACAACGACAACGGCAGAAAACGATAGGGTTTAGTTAGATATGGAAAGAGTGGTCATTATATATATATATATATATATATATATATGATGATGATGATCACTGAAATATGGGTAGCGACGTTGCGAATTCGAATATATTTATTATGAAGTCAGATTTTGAAATTCAACTAAACGCTATTCATGCGAAATAAACAGCGACAAACAGCTTTTGCAGAGTGGCATACGGGCACCGATGGCTTGACCCCTGTCTCTTAATTATAGCTGCAGGCTCGTTCGCACACGCTGCCTTCGTATGATGACGTCACAAGTAGCGGTTTAGAGAGACTCGGATCAAGCCATCAAGTCGACGCAGCCTCTCTGCAGAAGTTGTTTTTGTCCTTTTATTTTGCCACGAGCAATGTTTATTACGGAAAACCACAAAAGATGGCGCATCGCTAATAATAACAACGATTTAAATTGGTTTATAGGAGGCATTAGCCCGTGTGTAAACTCCTATATTTACTCTCCAAAGTTAATAATGCAGTTTTCCTAGATAACTTTTCAATCCGTTTATTGTTTCAACCTGCACTGCCATTTCGTCCAAATTGTTCCATAAATCCACTACCCAAGCACTAAAAATTTTTCCTTGGTCACACCACTTTCTTTCTTGCTAGAATCTTAGAATCATTCAGTCTAGGTGGAGCGCCACAGCCTGGTTTATATGCGCCTGACTGTATTTCACCTTTCCGGTGTTCATGAAGCGGACTTTATTACTCCTTCAACTCTGATAGTCAAACGTTTATATATAATATGCGATACAAAATTCACGAGTTTATGCATTCATAAATTTTGTCTTTTGGCGACGCATCTGATTTGTAAAGTGGGCGCTGTTTCTTTTCTACAGCAAAGCGAAACAAAAGGGGAGTGATGGGGGGGGCGAGTGATTGGGGTGGGTGGGTGGGGTGGGGTTCTGGGACCGTCTCGGTCGTTCCACCCGAAATTAATTTCCACAAATTAGGATTCACTTCGGACGGAAGCGCCGGATTAATACTCCGGGGAAGATGGGGTGCGTGTGACAGAGGACCAGCGCTCGACGACGACGACGACGACGACGAGCTTATGGGTCTCCTGTGTGATCTGTGGGGCGGGGGGGGGGAGGGGGGTGATAAAGAGGAGGGGACGAGACGTCGACGACGGTGGCGGTCCCGGTGGGGGTGGTGGAAGGAGGATGGAAACGTGGGAGGGGCTGGTCTAGAAGAAAAATTACCCGAAGACGTGCTCCGTCAGGACCAGTTGCTGCTTCGCTGGAGCTGAAAAAGCGGGAATCTGTTTGTGTGTGTGTGAGCGTGGAGGAAGAGATGGAGGAAGAGGAGGAAGGGAAGGGAAGGAAGGAAGGAAGAGGTGAAGTGGGACTCAAGAGAAAGACAAATTATTACACAACGAATTTTTGTATTTTCGCGATAGATTCTAATCGGGGCGTTGGGAAGACGTTGAAAAACCATAAGAATATTTTTACGATAGATATTGTAGTCACCTGTTTGGTCTAATATTTAAAACGATTTTTAGTTCATCCCTAAAGAGGTTAATACCAGTGTCCAGTGGTTGACCATGAATACGATTATACGAAACTGATGACGAAGAAGACAGGCGTCGGAAAGAATTCGGAAAGAAAACATTTCAGTGACACAGTGGTCCTAACCAGAGATGGCGCAATGGGTCAGCGGGTCAAGGGTGAAGGGTCAAATTGGTCGCCAAGGTTCGATGGGTCACGCCGGAACCATTTTGAGTGGCCCACTTCGTTCATCTCTGGTCCTAAATCAACTCTTTTGCCCACTGAACCATAATTTAAACCCGCCAAGCTAGCCCTGACTTTGCGAGCTGGTCAACCCTAGATTATGTTCCGCCATTTTACAGAATCTTTGAGATTGCGCGAGATCTGGTCCGAGATGTGTAGGAGAAATTCTCGGAGCAGACGACGACGAAGACCAAATAATTGATGAGATTCGGTTTCGTTGTCAGACGATAAGTGATCGATTCCTGCGGCGCGCACCTGTTCCGCGCCCAATTGAGCAGCGCAGTGGTTGCATGGTCCTTCGCCAGATGGCCAGCATGCGTCTGCCTCGTTCTCATGGGGCCGCGACGGGAAAAAGAGTGGGGAGCTCTGAACACGGGAGAATTAATAACGAATGGACGCCGTGGAATGCTTCGTCGATGCAAGTACAAGAAATGGATGCTGGAAGTTGCTTAACACTGGTAGCCACTTATCTGCTCGTCAGTAAAAAAATTAGTAGGCCTACCTCTAAATTTTGTTTCTGGATTTAAAATCCATAAAACTTAGGCGAATTTATAATCGAAATTTCAAATGAACCTTTAGTTCGAACCCTGATCCTTTGACTGCTGCATTCTGTCCATTCCTTATGCGCCAGATTAGGTTCATCAGTGCAAGGAATTTTTAAAAGCGTGAACATTTTTCTACAAGTAGATTCTGAACTGGCGGCCTGCGCCACCTTACACGCCGCTATCAGTTTTCAAGTCCGAATCATGTCTGAAAGTGTTTCAACTCCGACGATGTCTCCTGTAAATTGTTAACGTTTTCTACTCAATTGGACAATTTTGCATACTTTATTTCTTGGTAGTCGTTTTAGAAACAGGTAAAAAATATGCCGTCGAACAATAATTATTTTGAAAGAGCCAAAAAATTTCAAAGGAACGATTATTATCGTTTTAGCGCATGCAACACCGTCTTTATCGCTGCTTTTTAGAGAAATGACCGTTTCTGCAAGTTAGGATACCTGGAAGTCCCATTCATATCGTTACACAGGGATGTGGAAAACTGTATAAATGTGTGTTTTACGCAGTGTCTTATCCAGACTCCAGGCCTTGGGGTTTGAGGCTTTCGGGGATTGAATTGGTTGGAGGGGAAAAGACACAGTTCAATGCAAAATTTGTGTAAGTACTGGGATTTTGGGGGAGGGGATTGTGGTTTTTTTTTTGGGGGGGGGGGGAATTTCTCCTCCTAACAGGCCTGTATAAAACACTGATTTTACGGGTAGACAAATTCCACTACTTTGCGTTTATCGACCGTAGACGCCATTACTATTCTATACGCAACGGGCAGGAAGAGAAATGCTGGCCGTATACAAGACAGATCGGAAAGCAAAAACGAAAGACCCGTTCCTCATATGGTACCCCAGAGAACGACGCCCCCCACCCACTGCCAACGACAACTCTGTGCTCTCTCTCTCTCTCTCTCTCTCTCTCTCTCTCTCTCTCTCTCTCTTCTCCAGCACCCTGGTTCTGACTATCGATGAACTGCCGACGCAGGAACGCACCTCCATACCAACGAAAGGAGGTCAGGTTTGTTCTCTAGGCTGCCTCATCATCATCGGAGGAGGAAGAGGAGAAGGAGGAGGAGCAGGAGGGGAGGGGAGGAGAACAGTGGCGGCTCCACCGGGAGGGCAGGGGGCCCGTGCCCCTATTGAATGCCTGCCCCCCCAGTGGCCCTCCAGTTGGGACCCTATACTTAATGCTACATACATTAAACAACAAATGGTTGGCCTCCCCATGATTAGAGGTTGCCACCCCAACGCCCCCCCCACTTGCCAAATCCTAGAGCCGCCACTGGAGGAGAAGAAGAAGAAGAAGGAGGTAACGAAAGGTCGCATGCTCTTAGCTGCTGCAACGACACTTATTTCGCTGAATCTATTAACAGGGTGGCGCAAAAAAACCCGGACTAGTCACATTTTAGGTTTGCATTTTAAAAAAATTATGTAGTCCGGTTTTTACGCCACCCTGTATAGTGAGAACACAAGTATCGCCATCTAGCGAGAAAATTCCGGAACGCCGGTCTCACTTCGGACCTACGCGTTCGATTACTTTGGAGAAGGCTAAAATTGGGTTGGCTGGGTGGGGGGGGCGTAGGGGTGGAGGGAAAGAAGATGGGGTTGGTGGGGTGGTGGAGATGGGGTGGGTGGGGGAGTGAATGGAGCGGAGGTTTCTGTGCGTCCTAAGAACGTACGGATATAGAAAGGTTTTTCTGAAGATGTTATGTTATGACTGAAATAGAACTACGAAACTATTTGTATTTACTAAACAGCATAGCGTATTTCGAAAACTATTTCAGCATCTCTCTCTCTCTCTCTCTCTGTGTGTGTGCCTCTGTGTCTGTCTTTGTGTATAGTTGTCTGTCTGAAGGCTTCTGTATGTCTGTCTGTCTCTATCTCTGTCTCTGTCTCTGCCTGTCTCTGTCTCTACCTGTGTCTGTCTCTGTACCTGTCTTTCCATCAGTCAGTCAGTCAGTCAGTCAGTCAGTCAGTCAGTCAGTCAGTCAGTCAGTCAGTCAGTCAGTCAGTCAGTCAGTCAGTCAGTCAGTCAGTCAGTCAGTCAGTCAGTCAGTCTCAGTCAGTCAGTCTGTCTGTCAGTGTCTGTAGTCTGTCTCTCAGTCCTGTCTGTCTGTCTGTCTCTCCCTGTCTCTCCCTGTCTCTCCGTGCGTTCGCCTCTGGTCTCTCCCACCCCCCCCCCCAATTACCTTGATACTCGAACAGGAAGTGAGGTCCGCCGAGCAGGTTCTCGTTTCGAACGAGTCCGATCTCCACCCGATTGGTGACCGTGACGTAGACGACCGACTGACGCGACGCCCCTCCGCACACGGTCACGTTGCGTGACGTCCTCGCCGGGCCCCGGCGGCGGCGGCGGCGGCGTGGGCGGCCCCGGCTCGCGAAGGACGGCGTAGGTGTGACACTGGCCGGGGGTCTGCTGCCTCGAAAGGCCCCGCTTCGTTCGCACGACACCGAAGTCGTAGAGGGTCAGCCGTATGACCTGACCCTGGCTGACCTCGACGACCCACGGGGTCGTGACCCCGCCGCATCCGGTCATCTCGGTCACGAGACTGGCAAGATGGCCGATCTGCGATGACGTCACGGGCGTCGCCTGGGGAAACGTGCAGAAATCGGTTGACGTTTGAACTAAAACGTGCAGCGGCAGTCCAGTTCAGTTAAATTCAATCGATTAATTATGTGAAAAATAAATTAAATTATATTAAACTCGCGTGAAATTGGGAGTAGCCATACTTTTGTTCCCATAGAAATTGATATTCACTGGAAGTTGTCTACCTGTGGCAAAGAGGACAGCGGAAAGTTAAAGCCAAATTGTCGCCATTTTGTTAAGTCTTAGACAATTGATTTTGAGTGGTTTAGTAGGATTTCTTCTGTGTTGGAAAAATCGTCGTTCATACAACCCTCAATTCCAACTTCTCTTTGTCCGCTAAAGTTGTTAGCCTACCTTTATTTTTGCCTACCTATTTTTTGCCTACCTATTTTTTTGCCTACCTATTTACCTACTTATTTTTGCCTTTATATAGCCTACCTTAGCCTATCTTTGATTCTACAAAAATTAGAGACAGTTTCTTGGCATCGAAGTTAAAAGAGGAAAATCGTTTTTCAAACTAAGGCAAACGTTCGCGCACCTGTACATTCAGATAATAGATTGATTACCGATCGTTTCCACCTGTCTGTTAATCACCTTTAAGGCAACGGTAGCCAATCTGCAGGTACGGTTTCAGGTCGTCCGGGCACGGTTTGTACTTGGCGAACTCGGAGTCCGGAATTCGGATTTCGCACCGTCTGCGCCCGGAGCACCGGGAATCGGCGAGTTCCATGACGTCCGAAGAGCAGCCGAGGTGTCCGTAGTCGAGCTTGACGCACCTGCTGATGTGCATTCGACCGTAACGCGCATGCGTAATGACGATCACCTCGTCGACGGCGCACGATGCGTGAAATGTTTCCGTTTCGCAGAAAGAAACGAGACTCTCAGGTGACTCTGCAGCGAAACGAAGTGCACAGTGTTACGAGATGCTCTCCTGGTTATGAATTTTACTTACTTACTTTGTTAGGTGGGTTTGTAGTCTTTGGTTGTTATCTTCCTCTTCCGGTTTTATGTCAATCTTAATGGACGTTCTGAGGTTATACTGTACTTTATTTAAATAAACGAAAATCTTGTCTTTAATACAAACAATGAGCTCTCAAGTTCTCAACAACAGGCATACTATAGTTAGTATCCGGGTAAATACACAGACATACGAGTTCTCAGGAAGTACACAAACATACTAGAACACAATAAGTATACAAACATGATAGTACTCAAGAAGTACACGGACATAGTAGTATTCAAGAAGTACACAAACATACTAATATTCAACAAGTAAACAAGCATACTAATATTCAATAAGTACACAAATATACTAGTACTCGAGAAGAACACAAACATACCAATATTCAAGAAGAACAAAAAATTTAATCTATCAGTACTCGAGAAGATAGCAAATATACTAGTTTCCAAGAAGTACTGGAGCATTAGGAAACTTAGAAATTCTTGCAAAACATACCTGCACCAAGTATAAGGCCTAACAATACAGCAGCACGCAAACGCTTAGCTATTAGAAAACAAAGGACAGAACAGATTTTCGTTTTAATTCCCATGGAGGATATTGTCAGGCTATTTAGACATCAGACAAAAAGCACTTCTGTAGCGCCATTATATTCGTCGTCGTCGTTGGATATCGGGTAAGTGTTAGCCTAGGAGAAAAATTTGCGAATCAAAACAACGCCTTGTTTGGTCGAAAGACGATATCAACGCAGTGTCTTTCTAGTACACTATCCTAATGTAATGTAATGTAATGTAATGTAATGTGACATGGGTTTCCTCAATGGGAAGCAGTCTAATTATGCGTGTCAAACGTATATCATGTAAGTACAGTGGCGGTTCCAGGATTTCTTGGTGGGGAGGAGGATGAAATGAATTCATAGGAAGTTGGTGGGGATGATGACAAGAGAAGGAAAAAATCAATAAACTTTGCCAACAAAGGCTGACAAAAGGGAATTTTCCCTAATTTTACTGCACTTTTACCTACTTTTATCAAAAAATAGGTTCACAAACAAAAAAAAAATGTCATCCGCAGTTTTCCCCCGTAGTTCGACTACACTTTTACCCCAAAATAGGTCGATAAAAAGTCCGGTGGGGGGATGCATCCCCACTCATCCCCCCACGTGAAACCGCCACTAGTGTAAGTACATATGCGTGGCGTAGACAGCTATAGTACCGACAGAACCCCCTCATATTTCACCTCTTCTGAGTGTACTTTATACAGCATGTGTTTTTCTCTATGTTCCGACGAATGGCCTGCGCTATTATTGTCCGTAACGAAATGCGTTGCTATGGAAACGGCGAATGCGCGAAAACGATTCGTCTTTCCGTCTGTTCCATCGCTTCCCTTCCCGTGTTTTGTTCCTCGGTCTCTTCCAGAAATCGTCGGAAGGAAGAACGGAAGATCCTAGAGGTGCCGCTGAGCGATATTATCTCCGCCCCACCTCCATTTTTGTTCCGGAGAGACTTTTTCCGATCGCGGAATGTGTCGATAGTCAAATTTCGCGGACAAAGGTCGAAGGTCAAAGTTCACGACAATCAATATTAATATGACCCCCCCTTCGCCGTATTGTCGGATCGGGGTCAAACACAGGGGCACGGAAAGCAATTTTTGACCAATTCTTTTACTCTGTAATACAGAAGGAAGCGTAATCTATTCTTATCTAGCCATAATAAATGACGTCACTTCCATAAAACGTCATATTGTTTAGATTTACACTCATTGGAGTAAACGTAGATTTTAACAAATGGTGTCCCATCCCCTATACCAGGGTGATTTCTAGGATTATCAATTTGGGGGTGTCAGTAAATTCTGGGGGTCCTCTGCCAAAACAGTCTGACAAGCAAAAAAGGTAATCCCATAGCTGAAATTGGGGTTGGGTTTGGGGGTGTCGGTCTCAAATTGGGGAAGTGTTGGAGGTGTAAAAATATCCCTGCCCTATAACTCCCCACTTCCCTGTGGAAAGCTCTGAAAAAGTGGGAGAGGGTTCGAGCCTAGAGGCCTAATAGCAGTTTACGCCTATGTGGTGGGCGAAATATCCAATGACATTAACTCTTTCTATTGGCAGATTCTCAAGCGTTGACTCGCGAGTCCATTTCTGTTTTTCTTGGACGCTCGGAAATTTAGAATACAGCAGGAACTTTGTCTGAAGAATGGCTGCCTCTTTGGAATCATAGGCGGATTTTATTAAAGGCTAGGGTAGGCTTAAGCCTACCCAACTAATCCCACCAAAACAAAAAAATGTTTTTCCATCAACACCAGGTCTGTCGCGTGCTGGATGGTACGCGTACTGGACGGCACCCCCAGACCCTCATGCTAGCCTACCCAAATATTAAACTCTAAATCCGCCTATGTCTGGAATAGAACTTTGCGACTTCAGTTGCGGCCATATATAGGGTCGCATCGAATGTGAGGTGGTTTCTGCAGTGGCGTCTCCATGGTTCCTAAATATGGGGGTGGGGGTACATCGACATTTTAGGGTGAAAAATTTTCGGACGAGCAGAAAACTCCGTCAAGTACAGTATGTCCTCGCAGATTCGCGCATTCTCTTCTCTTTATTCGAGCTATCTACTACTGTACTCACCATTCAGACATTTCTCAACAGTTTTGCGCAAATACCACGACCGTTCCAACCCACAATTGGGGGGGGGGGGCGCCCCTCCCCCGTGGCTATGCCAATGGAGTTCAGCGGCGGCTGTTATCCGCTAGATAATATTTTGACGTTAGCAAGCGGTTGCTTTGTTGGAAAATATTACGAGTCGCATTTTTTGGCGCAATCGATGACGTTTTAAAGTTAATCGACTGTGAAAAAGTATCCGTGGAGAATTGTTCGCCTTGTCTCTAGAGTCATTGACTTCCTATTTATTTTATTTATTATTTATTTATTATTATATTATTTATCTATTTATTTAGAGTCATTGTCTTCCTATTTATTTTATTTGTTATTTATTTGTTATTATATTATTTATCTATTTATTAAGAAGTCATTGACTTCCTATTCACTGCATGTGAGGTGTCATTGCCTAGTAACCGTTTAACTTAATTCCATGAAAAACGTCAACGGTTTCTGCAGCCGTTACTAACGAACATCTTCGATGCTTTTTCATAGTGCGCTATTTTAGCTTGAATTTAATTAAGCCGCGTTTTGCGTTGAAATGTCTATTAATTATTTTACATGTAAATGATTCAATACAAGGCAAACAATCTGCAAAACATTTGTTAACGTTTGGCGCAATCTTGCTTATTTGAGGGATGTTGTAAGAGATGTTGATTATCGTAGGAAAGCTAATATTCTTCGAGTGTGGGAAGGGAAGAGTTGCTTAGAGAACATTGCGGAATAACTGATAGTGTCGTGGACTGTCTTCTAGAGAATAGAGTTCATTCGTGAGAAATCTCATCACCCCTTCTACGTACAGCGTGATCTTGCCCACTATGATCTTTGATCAAAGGATCCGATCCAATGACCTGTTAATCGAGAGACGACGAGAGACGACAGAGAGAGAGAGAGAGAGAGAGAGAAGCGGCGACATAGGTGGTCACGTGACTTTAACGCGGTTCAAAGTCACAGCAACACCGCGACAGCCGAGCGCAGTAGTGAAAAGTGCAGACAGACGAAGGTTTCGCACTTTGGAAAAACGAAGCGAAATAGTGCAATGATCATACTCATGCATCGAATGAGATCAGTGCAGTCATTATTGGCGGCGTTGAAATCCGAGCACACGCAAGAATCAACCGCTTAAGAACAGAACTTGTCTGGACATTTACACAAATGGACGTGATTTCCCACTATACTACGATTTTCACTATAAAGCGCAGTGGTGGGGAAGAGGGGGGCAATTCCTGGTCGCTGCTTACTGGATTTGCCCATCGGTCCGCTCTTTACAGAGCAAAGGGGGAAAGCTTCATGCAGTGATGTTTATTTAATCGTTTTATTTAGCATAATGGAACAAATGAAATTTACACTACGTAGCATATTAGAAACCCTTTTTTGTTCCTGGACTCATAGGGATGTTTTCCTAGTCCCTTATGCCAAAACTAACTGGAAAAAGCTTTTGCTCCACAAAAGTTTGCTTCTGGGGTGATAATGCGATAAACTAAAATTCATGTCTTATAGAAAACATTTTTAGTTCATGTTCAATGTTGAGTCCACGTCCACATTATTCTGGAATATTGAACTCTGTTACAAGAAAGTTTTCAGGAAAAAAAACTGAGTTATTTTAACCCCTTAACTGGGGACCCCGGATATATCCGTCCATTTTACATTGAGTTACAGTTAAATACCCAGTTAAGGGGTTAAATCTAGATGAAGATTGATTCTAATTTAGCCCATTTCCGTATTGTTTATTTCCGTCGGTCGTCGTCATGACGACCCTTCGAAAGCGAAAGACAATAAACTCGGCGGTGGCAACATCAGTTCGTTACTTTGCAGTTTAAAAAGTCAGTCCTCTGGTAAGACGCCGGTTTACCGTCAAAGCTCTCTCTCTCTCTCTCTCTCTCTCTCTCTCTCGTCAACAACCGGAACTTCAAGCAGATCCGCGTCACGTGCCGGATATACGTCATTTCCGGCGTGATTTACAAAGAACTAATCTTTTCATTCGCTTCTTTGAACTCCCGTGGGAGACTTAGCAGACGCTTCGATCCGTTTCCCCTCCCCCTCCCCCTCCCCTCCCCCTCCATCCTTTCACTCGCCGACGACGTCTGCTGTCTTTTTTCCCGCGAGTTATCTGAAAACAACCCCAATTTCCCGAATAAGTACTTATTCTGCTCCGTTTCTTTTATCCTCCTCCTCCTCCTCCTCCTCCTCCTCCTCCTCCTCCTCCCTTTGTCTTATTTCCTTATTCAATTTAGTGCGTCTGCCCCCCCCCACCCACATCCGCCCAATCTCCCACCCCAGCCCCCATTGTGGTAAGCTCTTATGGGCGGATGAGCTGCGACGCTCAATATTCTCTGGAAGCGGTCTTTTCAATTCGTTTCAACAACAACAACAACAACAACAGCTTCTGAAGTCCATCCAGTGACTTCGAGACCCAGCTGTTCTTCCGTTTCGGTCCTATATCCCTCTCTTCTTTCCACTTCACACCCCCTCCCCCTTTCCCCCTCCTCCGGTCCCCTCGTAACAACAACTGCCGGCGCTTCTGACTGGTGGTGGCGGCGGTGGTGGTGGTGGCGGTGGTGGTGGTGGTGGCAAACCTCAAACCATTCGACTCAATCAGTCGACCGCTAGGAGCGTGTCGGGACGGATTGAGCAGACCCGCTGCTCTCTAGTCGTCGGCAAATACGCCATCTTCCGGCCGTCGTTCGATCGGTCTTAAGTAGGAAATCTTGTCACCGACTAAAAGAAGAACCATCTTGTTTATACACACACACACTCTCTCTCTCTCTCTCTCTCTCTCTCTCTCTTTCTCTCTCTCGGCTGATACTGTCGCTCTCGGCGCACTCAATAATTTACCCGGCGCTCTTTTGCCAGTTCATGTCTGTGTTTTCCGTGTCCGCAGACATGTGTTAAAGTAGAGCGTCTGGCTGGCTGGCTGGTTGTGCATTCGCGACGTCTGCGTTTTAATTATTTTGGGGGTAGGTTACGTACTGCGGCTAATGCAGAGGTTTTCAGTTCTATGCGTTGGTTGGTGTTCAACTCTCAAACCGCTAATTGAGGGAAGATTTAACATCGGATCCGATGTTTCTCACTCTTCACAACCCGCAATTCCATGCAATTCTAGCCCGACCTTTCCGACCAGACCTGGTTCTAACTCGGATTAGATCTGTGCGCCATCGGCTGATGCTCTATAGGTATTACGATAGTGGCGCCATAGAAGTTGATTGATTGCTTGATTTATTTAAAGGCATGACCACCAAAAAGCAGGGTAGGCGTAACAAAGAGGGGCTGGGACCGGTCGTGAGACTTTTGTACAGAACTGATGAGAAATTTGTTTGGGGAGAGGTGATATGCGACAGAATAAATATACTTTGTTATATAATTTAACAGTGGGTGTATAGATATATGCCAAATTTTTAGCATATTTAAAGAAATTCTCGGACGAAAACCACACTTATGTTTGTCCCCATGTCCTTCACTGCTTAAAATGGAACTTGGATAATCAATATAACATATCTACAGCGCTAGAAAAATTTAACATCAATAAGTCACATCGTACGAGACTAAATAGCCTACATTTTCGGAAAAATTCGCTCTTCAGCGTCAAAATTTCAAATGATGATAAAGTTTCCACACAAAGCAACTATTGCGTAATCTCACATCGCTCGATCAGTCGACTTCTAGGGCGGCACTATAATAATAATGCCTATCATCATCATCATCATCATCATCATCATCATCATCATCATCATCATCATCATCATCATCATCATTTCCTCTTTCCTTCAGTAGTTGAAGATAAGGTGACGTCATGAATCAGGCATTTCCAGGTAGTTCTTTCTTTTGATGCTGTTGTTGCTGTTGTTATATATCCTCTATATGCCTATAGAATCGGCTTATTTCGCCAAAAAATTGAACCGGGTTACGATGGAGAGGGCTGTCTGACAGGGGTGGGGTTGGGGCAATCGAAGGCGTATGGGCGGAGCAAACAGGAGAATTTCATGACTAGATCTGTAATTACAGATGATAATGTCCTGGTTTCACGAAGCGATATGATGCGAGCAGCGAATTCCAGAACCTTTGAATTGACATCGAGAAACAACCAGTGGCGTAGCCAATGGGGGTTGGGGGTTGAGGCTAAAACCCCCTTGGCTGCCCAAAACGAAATATCTTTAATGAGTTTCCATGCATTTTTAATTTTTTAAGTCCTGCATAGCATCTTGTGCAATGATGTAGGTATATCGATCGAGAGATGAGCTGCGTCTTAAGATAACTGGTTCATTGTATAACAGGTTTTATAGAGAAGAGAAGAAAAGAATGATTATTGTTTCGCCGTGTGAGAGAAGCACATGGGAATGCTGTTGACTTGTTTTGTAGTTTTTGGTCGCAATTAAAGTCTATAGTGTAGGTCTATGCGCCAGAGTTATCATTGCAAACATACGTATAATTCATTCAGTCGAACCTTGGTTCTCGGGTTTAACTCTGACATTAATTACTCAAAAGCCCTCGCTTCTGGGACTCCGCTCCGAACCCCTCTGGCGGGGGGGGGGGAACTGGGGAGACTCACGACACTCCGCTAACCCTTCCCCATTCGTACTAAACGGGATGTGCATGTCTGTTGCGAAGGTGCCCTTATTCCGGAACCCGGGCTACGCAGAGCAACTGCATGGGGTCTAACCTGCGTTCATGCAACGCCGAAATCCAGACATGTCGAATCCGTTCTTTCCAATGCCACGCGGATTATTATTCACAGAATAGCAGCCAAACAACACCCCCCCCCAAAAAAAAAAATAAACAGGAAAATTTGTTTCTGTTACCTTTAGGATATTAAGTCAACAGAAAAGCTGACGAATCAGACAGACGTTTTGACGTATGTCATGAGTGTCATGTCACGAGAGCGACTCGGTCGTCACACGGTCACTCCCTTTTGCTATTCGGCGTCAAGCGTCAGTCGCCTATGTCACGTCTGAAGAAGTGACGGCGAAAGAAAGAGAGAGACGAATTCTCAGCAAACAGCATCGGAGAAGACCAAGAAATCAACGGACCCCCCACCCCCCTCCTGCAGTCACCCAACCACTATAGGCACTCAATCTTAGACTTCTATAGCGCCACTTCGTGATGCGCAGAAGCGCCATCTGGAAACGCGGTGCTTTAGTTCATATGTGAGCAGCTGCCAGACTGTGTGTAGGAGAAATCTGGTCGATGTCTTGAAAACTAGAATTAACCTCTTAACTGGGGATCCCGGATATATCCGTCCATTTTATATTGAGTTACAGTTAAATACACGGTTAAGGGGTTAACCCTCCTCACTTCTTTCTATTCGCAAACCAGATTCAATTTTCCTAATGTTCTCACGTTGCTACACTTTTTTTAAATGTATGAGTATAATACGGGGGGGGGCAGACATTCGGGAGGTCATACTACTTGCCAAAATGTCAAAATTTTGGGGAGAAAATTTCAAACTTTGGGGGAGGAAATTTCCTCCAATAATCCAACGTCTTCTTTCTTAAGAACCTCGTTAATTTATTACTGCGCATAAGATTAAGCAGCTAATAGGTACCACTTTCCAAAGCGCTATATTAATTCACGAGAAACTTACTTATTTACTTACTTTGTACTGAATGAACCGTGTAATCGACGTTTTTCCACGACCAAACGCCTCTTCCGCGAGAAACTACTTTCTCTATGCTTGAACAATGAACAGTGTTTTATTCTAGCCACATAGACATTGGGGAGTTTAACATTTGGAGGGGGACATACATAGGGGAGGTCATACTACTTGCCAACATGTCAAAAAATTTGGACAAATTTCAAACTTGGGAGGGGAGGAAATTCCCCCCAGAGAAGGTCCAGAATAAATGCTTATATAGATGTTATGTTATATAGATATAGAATAGATGCTTGAACTTGTAATGTAATCTGTTTGTAATGTATATTCCATACTCCGGTGCTTTAGCGGTCACCTGAGATCGAAATGCAGCAAAGCGTCGCTAATATTTATTCCATCAGTTAACCTCAGACAAACTGCCGACTTCAGTGACTAATTGATTGATCGATTGACCGACTGATTGATTGGTTTATTGATTGATTGATTGATAAAAGCCTAATAGGATTCGAGTCCTCGTTGTAGCATGTGGATTGTGGACTCTTGCTTTGCAGGCGTTTGGTTGAAACAGAATTCGCGCAAATTGGGGGAAACCAGAAAAATCGAAACACACTTTTATAAGGAGGGAAAGAGCTATGCATTGATCTAAAAAATGATGGATAACATACTGTATTGATGCAGATACACAGAGGGACAGACACAGGGAGACACAGAGAGAGAGTTAGGGACAGAAACAGACAGACAGAGACAGAGAGACAGCTCAGATAGGGACAGAGACAGAGAGAAAGAGAGATACGGACAGAAACATACAGAGAGACAGAGAGATAGAGAGGTAGGACAGAGACAGACAGAGACAGAGACAGACAGAGACAGACAGAGACAGAGATACACACAGACAGACTCAGAAAGAGAGAGAAACACACACGCAGAGAGACAAGCAAACAGAGAGACGCAGAGATGCAACGTACGCAATTTATTAGGCGCCACGGTGAAAATAAATTGACAAATGTCACCGAGAGATGATGCAGCTTTTGTCACTGGGTTCACTCGAAGTGTCGTCGTCGTCGTCGTCGTCGTCGTCATAATAACTTCTGACCTCTAGCGTCTGTAATAGAAGGGTCATAACTGATCATTACGGCTAAGCATCGGTCTCAAATACATCAACACTTTCACTCTCGCGGACCAGAGTCTCCATTCAAAAGAATAGACTGAAAGATAATGATTGCACCCGATGCGATTGGTCCGGTCTACGCTCTGCCGATTCAACTTGCACCGGATACAGTAAGACTGCGCCGAACTGTAACGTTTACTGCGTTTACAGTGGCCGTAATATTTGAATGTCTGTTTTGTTGCAAGAAGTCTTTCTGCGGGGCCTAACAATATTTTACAGAGCAGAATAATTTGCGGTCAAATTAGAACCAATTAAAATCAGAAAATCGATGAATTTTCAGATTTAAAAAACACGCATTTTGCAGGCTACCTTTCTCTTAGCTTATCTTCAATGGTTGAAAATGAGGCTCTCGGAATGAATGAAGAACGGAGAAAAGAAGGTCCACTGCTGAGAAGGTGTTTATCGTGGGGAGAAATTTTTCGCCATTTTGTCTCTAGGGTGGGGGTGGGGGTGAAACGGGGCGTTCCTCTGACCGCACTAAAGGGTCCGAAGAGGGAGGGGTTGGAGGGGGTAGTGCATTCTTGACTGAAGCCGGATATAAAGATGAGTAACGTCTGTTAGTCGTCGACGGAGTCAATAATGGAATTCCGGAAATGTTCCTCTGGCGGTGGACTTCCATAACAACGGAGAGTATCCGGTCTTTCTTTCCTTCTTTCCTTCTTTCATCCCTTCGTTCTTTAGCGCCGTTTTCAAAATTACTCCGGACTTCTTTGCCCCCGTCGCATCGGGGATCGATCACCCGCCCGCCCACCCACCCTCCCTTCCCTGATCGCCCCCTCCACCACCCTTCCTTCGCCCCGACGCGGCACCGCATTGCCATGCGGAGCGAATGCCCCGAAAGAGCTGGTCGACAGATGGCGCGAATCGTCGCGAAACTATCGGGATAAATGACGTCATTTGAAGTGCCGCCTCTGGATATATATATATATATATATATATATATATATATATATATATATATATATATATATATAACCGGGGTTCGATTCGCTAATCGACGGAAATGATGCTTATAAAAGCGTCGACGTCAACAATTCGCAGAATTCCGAACTTAGGCGTATAGAAGAAGAAACGTAGAGAAGAAAAAATCTTGGAATTTTGCCAGAATTTCGACTCTTTTCCTCTCTTAATTCCAGCAGTTTGTTCGCTTTTTCGTTTCGTGGGACGAATGCGAAAAATAATTAAATTTCGAGCGGAAATTATTACATCGTGAACACACATTTTTGTCGGTCATGTCCATTTTTGTTTTTGTTTTGTTTTCTGGCGTTTCTCTATTATACTTGGTTTGGATTCTTTTTGCATTGGATTTTATATCCTATGCCATTGGATAAATCCATCCCAGAGGCAAGTTCGAATCAAATGATACGTGGCAACGGAATTTTTAAAAAGTCCCATTGCCACAAAGATAGGGCCTACTGGGGCGTACTTAGGGTATTTAGCGCCGATGTCTGGGGAGGAGGGTAAGAAAATTAAATTATCAGGCTAAAAATCGTTAATCAGCAGATCATGCCATTATATTTATGCAAGATTAAAACTACAGAAACGCTTTTCTTGCTTTGACGAAATGCAGATTGGTCTATGATGTGCCCCTCAAAGTCAGTTTTCTCAGTTTCTTCTCTTTTTACGTTGCTAGACCAACATCTCAGAGTTCTCTTTTTGTGTTTTGGATAGAAATGCGGGTTGTATCACAAGCTATCGCAAGTCATTTAATTCATTCATTCATTCAGTCATTCGTTCATTCATTCGTTCATTCATTCATTCATTCATTCATTCATTTATTCATTCATTCATTCATTCATTCATTCATTTATCCTTTCATTCATTCATTCATTTATCCATTCATTCATTTTTTCATTCATTGTCCATTCATTTATTCATTTATCCATTAATTCATTAATTCATTCATTTATCCATTCATTCATTCATTAATTCAATCATTACCCATTCATTCATTCATTTATCCATTCATTCATTCGTTCATTCATTCATTCATTCGATCGAATGAGTGCAACTGAATATTGACCATAAATCACAATTGTACAAGCTTTGAGACCTGCGCTGCCGATACAAACATCACAAGTAAGTAAGTAAATATCTCCTTCCATTTCTCTCGATTACGCAAGTCGCCCAGAAGTCTGATACCGACCGGCATAATCATATTAGGCGCGCTGATACGCTGCGCTGATACGGGGCGATATAATTGAGTTTATATTTTGGCGAGTTGGATGCTGCACAAATCATAAAAGCTATTAGAAAACATCCAGCTCCTATGGATGACCACTGACAACACCATTCGTCCAATGTCATCTTGTTAGAAGACTACTGCTACATGTACTACTACTACTACTACTACTACTACTACTACTACTACTACTACTACTACTACTACTACTACTACTACTACTACTACTACTACTACTACCACCACCACTACCACTACTACTACTACTACTACTACTACTACTACTACTACTACCACCACTACTACTACTACTACTACTACTACTACTACCACCACTACTACTACTACTACTACTACTACTACCACCACCACCACCACCATTATTATTACTACTACTACTACTACTACTACTACTACTACTACTACTACTAATAATAATAATAATAATAGTAATAATAATAATAATAGTAGTATGTATGTATTAGCTTGACTATCAATTCTAAGAGTATATTCTCGCATGATATATAATTAGCAGGTCTAATACAGTGAATTCGTGGCTCATTTTATTCGGAAATCGTGATGGACAGATTGTGTCTGTTTCGGAGAAGGGGCAAAAAGCATTTGACAAAACATATCAGATTTTTCTGTTAGAATTTATTAGGGACAGGTGATGAAGCTGGTCATTGCGTTGCATAATTCAACCCCCTCTCCATTCCACGTACGCGCTTTCGCTCCGTGATTCGCTCCACTGTATTAAAGTGGAAGGCGTAGGGCTAATATTATTCGCCTGATTAACGTGCTATGTAAACAGCACTGTGCCAGGCGTCTCATGAAGTCTTCCGCGATTTTATTTCGCTCTTGACATGGCGAAGAAATAGAGGACAAGACGTTCGCTCTTGATGCGCCTGGAATGTTACCGTTATGATGATGACGATGATGACCTAGCGATGAGGCGGCACCAGGACATGATGCGCTGGTACGGTGAATTCGGGTTCGATATTTATCGTTTATGCCTCACTTGACGCCGAGAGAGAAGCCCGTCACCCCCCCCCCTCAACATAAAATTATGTCATGGACATTCCTGAAACCCTCTTGTACCAGCTCATACGTACAAATGACATTGTTTACCCTATTTAATTTAGAAACACCAAACGCTTTGGTGTCAGCCCCCTCTCCCTTGTGATGCCGTAATTGGTGTCACCCGGTGCGGCCCTCAAACCCCCTCCACCCACCCGGCCCTCCGGTAACGCCCCTGGGTAAACTTGAGGCAGCTTTGAGCGTTCGGCGTGGGCGGCTCCAGGCAGAAAATTCGAGAAAATCTGATTTTAGAAATTTTGCTTCGTTGAATTATAATAATATGTCCGCTTGGCGGGGAGATGGTTCCCTCGACGACGGAGTCCTTCAATTCCCAACGGATCACGGAGACAGCGGACGCCTCCAACGCCCTCCGTCGGCCGTCAGAGCGCTCTCTCTCCCTCTCTCCCTCTCTCCCTCTCTCCCTCGAGCCCAACGTTCATAATTCATCTGCACTGCCTCGAAAACATAATCATCTACGCATCCATCCATTCATTCACTCATTCACTCACTCATTCATTCATTTTCATAAATTCATTAATTCATTCATTCAACCCGTCAGTCCTTTATCTGCCAATCAATAATAATCCTTCTTCCTTTGATGATTATAGTATTATTATTATTGTTATTATTATTATTATTAGTAGTAGTAATAGTAGTAGTAGTAGTAGTAGTAGTAGTAGTAGTAGTAGTAGTAGTAGTAGTAGTAGTAGTAGTAGTAGTAGTAGTAGTAGTAGTAGTAGTAGTAGTAGTAGTAGTGCTAGTACTAATACTGATACTAATAATAATATGCAAAGGTAGGTATATCAGAAGAAGAAGACTTAGATGGTATGGACATGTAAATAGAATGAAAAGCAACAGACTCCCATATAAAGCACTCTACACATACAAAGAAGGAAAAAGAGGAAGAGGAAGACCCAGGAAAAAGTGGATGGATAACATCAAAGAAGACTTCGAAAGATATCAAATGACAATAATAGATGGAATGAGATTAACAACGGAAAAAGATAAATGGAAAAGTTTTGTGTCTAGCTATTGCCGCTAATGAGCTGGCAGAAAGCAACTATGATGATGATGATGATGAGGTATATCACATCAAATTTCATGCATTTTGGTCCAGGGTAATGAAAATATTTACAAGAGAGCAACGTGGTACCGGTTTTAGACCTATAAATAAGCGGTTGTGCATATATGGGACATGACGGAATTTTTACTAACTTGTCATTTCTTGCATCTTCTGCAGATATGGAAATTATTTCCCAGCAGCACAGATAAAGGCATAAAGCGTAAACGAGCGAATTATTTTCAACAGCCGCGATGACGTCACCGCATGCATGACCTCATCACAGACCATTCAATCGTCACGTTTGACAATATTCCCTTGTCTTAAAAAAACGAATTTATGAGGCGCACTGCTGACCAGCACCCTCTTTGCTCAATCTACATCGTAATCTAAATAAGCTGGATGCTATCGGACAAAACGAAGTTAAAGATAATAAAGATAAGATAACGTATAACGATATAACGATAACGTAACAATAGTTGAATAGCGTAAGTTTACATGTCGCTGTCTTATTGTGCGGATTTAGGCGAATTTCAACGCAGTTTTATGACTTAAATATATAAATTTCCCAAAATGAAAAAATGAATCTGAAATCTTACATGGTCGGCTGAAAATACGGAAACCGGTTTGTCGTAAGATTCGTGGCTTCATTTGAGCTAAGCACAGTCGAGCCCGGTTAGTACTTGAACGGGCGACAAAATGGCAGCCAGGTGAACCATAGTTAAGTCCCAAGTATTTGGACACAGGGAAATAACCTCAAATAAGCGTTACAGAGACACAGACATTTTGTCCGCTGACATTTTGTCCCCATGACATTTTGTCCGTGACATTTTGTCCGCGGACATTTTGTTCGGCCACGCATCAGAGTACCCCCCCCAGGTTCAACTTCAAACGCCGCCCATGACATTTGTTCTTAAAAATCATTGAGGTTAAACTTATCTTTAGAAATCGTATTAATAATGTGGAGACGGGTGAGTCATAGCCCCCAGTTCGAATTTTTTATTAGATGGGAAGATGAACTCGAAATTACATAAGAATATGAAATCAACAACGGCCTACTGTTTGTCAGAGTTGGAATTAGTTAGGGACAAAGCCGCTAACGGGGGGGGATCATATACGTGGGAACTCTTGGAGCTGATCTATAGAAGGAAGACAAAGTCGTTAATAAGGATGATCACGCATCATGCGATCTCTTCCAATCAGTTATGCGAGTTCTTACCAGCGGGGTAACGGGCCCTGGCAAACCCTGCCAGGGCCCGTTTAAAAATTAGCGAACCCTCACACAAGGACGACATACATCGCTCTCTCCCCCTCCATACCTTGTTTTGTTGTAATGTAGAGGACATTTTTTGCAAAATGACTAAAAAATTTTAGTCATTTGCAAAAACAATTTTTAACTGTTTACCAGTTTCTAGAATGTATTACGCAGATATTATTGCGTAGTTTGAAGGACGAAGACGCTGTTATAATTATCTAAGATTTATTGCTAAACAGTCAGTTGTGATTGTGGACTAGTCAGTGCTGGGTCGCCTTTCCAGTTAGCTGACTAAGACGTCATATCTAAAAGCAGCGCAGTCGTCGACGAATAAAATAAATAGATATTTTCAAAACCGACTCGACTCCTGCTAAGAAGACTAGTACAGCCAAATCAAACCACGCATAACATTCGATCCGGAGCCGCCCTATACCCCGGTTCCTCCCATCTAATAAAATATTCGGACTGGGGGCTATGACCCACCCGTATCCACGTCAATATTAATTCCTTCAAAGATTGACGCCGAGATGAAAGACATACCTGATATTTTGAACACACGCTAATCGCACAATCAATTTATTCAATTTCATCGCACAACAATTACATTGATTGACCGTTTTTGTCGTCGACGTCGTTGCTAGATTTACAGGAAGCCCGTAATTGGGAAAATGGTGTAAAATTACAGAAAATTACGGCTATTACAGGATCAGAACCAGATGCAACACATTTTACGGTCTGATTATAGACCTAATGCAAGCGCGCCGATTTTACGAAGAATATCATCTGTCTTCCTCTCTGTATCTGTCTCTCTGTTTCTGTCTCTGTCTCGATGTGTCTGTTTGTTTGTCTGCCCGTCTCTCTGTCTCTTTGTCTCTCTCTGTCTCTCTTTGTTTTTTCTGTCCGAGTCTGTCTGAAACAGACGTTTGGGGGAATTTCGATGATTTTCTCCGGATTTTTCACCAAGGACGTTCTCGAGCGGGCGATAATTCAGCGTCGCCGTTGTTTCCATGACGACCGAGAGTGGTTTCTGGGTTTTCGTCTGATTCGAAGACAATGGAGGAAAAACGACGACGACGACGACTACGACTACGACGGTCGCTGTCTGTAAATAGCCCGGTCTATGGCAGGTAAACTGCTGTCCTGTCGGCTCTTAGTTACCCGGTAATCTGTCTCGAAAGTCCCCATAATCCGCCGTCCTGGACCTTAAGAGTTCTCGCAGTTTCCTCCTCCTCCTCCTCTTCCTCCTTCCTTCCTTCCTTCAGTCCTTTTATCCCTCCTTCCATCCTTCCACCCTTCTTTCCTTCCTTCCTTCCTTCATTCCTTCCTTCCTTATTTTTCGGCGTCTTACTCGATAGAGCGGCGGACATAAGTTCGGCGCACGGATGATCTATCGACGCGGGTTCGATCCCTGGCAGGCAGGGGGATCTTATTTCTCGTGGCGGTCACGCACGTCCACCGGCATGGAGTGCGGGGGAGGGAAGAAGCTGAAACGGCCTGCGTAATGTGTCGGGTTTCGCTGTGCTTCGTCACATGCTATATAGCCACGATATGCAATGAAGCATGCAGATGCGTGGATGCTGTCTGTTAGAAAGTAAGTAACGGCGTGATTAAATCTCGTGGATTTATATAGCGCTTTGGAAAGTAGTACCGTAGTATAGTCGCTGATTCTGTGTTTTGCGCACACCGCGGAGGCAAAACGCTCCCGCACATCCACAGCTTCGGCAAATTGCGTCGAAATCTGAAAACGCTGGCCGCGAATTTGACACGCTCAGATTATAACGCTTCGAAAACGCGCATATATATACGCTGGCATTGGCGCCATCGTCGACTATAATGGCTTCGCCTCCGACAGAGGTAGCTGCGAAAGAAAGCGCTGACTAAGCGAAAATAATTGCCAGCTCATCGGAAATAATCACGATTAGCCTACTATAAACTGAAGGGCTGCATGCTTTTTCCAAAAATCCTCATTTACCGTGGGATAACTGCCGATATAAACGCGCTTTTCCCAAAGCGCGTTTATATCGGCAGTTATCCCACGGTAAATGAGGCCTTTACGTTATTTCATTGCGTACGCTATGCCACTGTCCTATAGGCATCAATTTTCACCTGTACTGTAGCATTCGCATTGACCAGTACACATGCAAGCATAAGATCGTGCGTTTGTATGGGCGTATAAATAGCTGATAATTTTTTTGTGCAACTCTATAGCGGTAAGACTTCATATACATCACAACCATTGTCTGCATTCTATAGAGCGGACACTGCTGCCACCTGCGGACACTTTTCTGCAACAGTCACTTACTTACTTAATATTGTGCAAAAATGACAGATTGGTCGAAATCATTTTCAACCAATTTCTTGTAGCTATAACCAGAGGCGTAGCGAGGGTATCCGGCGCCCGGGGGGGGGGCAAAGTGTGCGGTTGGCGCCCTTACACTGCTGACGAGCAAATAAAAAATGGTCGTCGCGCATGTTTCTTCTTCTTTTATATTCCGTTTCATTTACTCAAATACCCAATTTTGGCGCCCCCTCACCATAGGCGGATTTAGAGTTTAATATTTTGGTAGGCTAGCATGGAGGTCTGGGGTTTCCATCCAGCACGCGACAGACCTGGTGTTGATGGAAAAAACATTTTTTTTTGTTTTGGTGGGATTAGTTAGGTAGGTTTAAGCCTACCCTATCCTTTAATAAAATCCGCCTATGCCCCTCACCTCGGCGCCCGGGAGCACATGCTCCCTGCCCCCCTCGCTACGCCTCTGGCTATAACCCCCGCCCCTCCACAGAAAAAACTCCTGAGCAAATTGGCGTGTTGTAACCGAAATTCAGCATAAAGAATATCTTAACGGGTGATGGAAACTATGATTTTGATAGCAGTTTATTGCTTAAAACACTTCCATTACAGACATCAGTGAATAAATTTTCAGCGTGTTCAATGACGTCTTGTTTGCGAACGCACTGTGTGTCTAATGGAGTTCTGAAAGTATTCGGCCGATTTGAAAACTAATAAATCATCCGCGCTGTCCACTGACATCTACCGGCGCTTATATCACGGCCTGCGTCGGTCGCCGGCGAGGCTGTCTGAGTTATCTGACCGAACCAACCTCGATGCTGGCCCTGATTTCCTCGCTTTCCACTCTCGATGTATATTCCCTGTTCCATTAGGTGTGATTTTTGGTATCAAATGCGCGATTGGTAGATTGATGGAGGTATTCTGAGACGTTGAGGTGTCGAAGACTTTGACAAGAAAACGAGACCTAGCAGCTTCTTAGTAAACAAGGACTAAACGGAGATTGTGCTAGTGATTCATGTTTTAGAACCCTCTCACTCTCTTTCTTTTCTCTCTCTCTCTCTCTCTCTCTCTCTCTCTCTCTCTCTCTGTGTGTCTCTGTCACTGTCTCTCTCTAAGCATTCGATTTATTATATTTTTAACTATTTTGCTAAATTCGACCTTTGCAAGATGTTATTCGACGACGCCATTTTGGTACAGAGGAACTACGACCATGACTGCCAGGCAAACAGTGGCGGTTCCACGTGGGGGGATGAGTGGAGATGCATCCCCCCACCGGACTTTCGGAGTTACTTTTGTTTGCTTGTGAAAACCTTTTTGGGGGGTAAAGTCTAGTAAAACTAACTGGATTGACAAATTTTGGATAAAATTCCCTTTTTCAGTCTTTTTCGGCAAAGTTTATTGATTTTTTCCTTCTATTTTCACCCCGCCCACCAACTTTCTATGAATTCATTCATCCACCCACCAATAAATCCTGGAACCGCCACTGCTGGCAAGATAACGGTTTGCACTCTACACCATATACAGTAGGAGACTAGGAGTAAGTGGCAGTTGTGATTTTACGCACATGTAATGAGCAATGTTGTTTTAGGGCGGTTTGGATGCATGGCGGTTGGTGAATTGCCTAATATTCTTGATAATTTCGTAAATTTGATTTTAAATTATTTATTTATTAAACGAAATCTGCTAGAAGCTTAGAAAGCTGATCGGTTAGCTTAGAGAAGTCGACCTTTGCGTCGATTATTTCGCAACTTTTCAAAAATCGCAAAAAATCGCAAGTTTTTCGCAGATGCGCCTCAAAATTTATCAGCGTATCTCCTCGATACCTAACAAGATGTCTACGCTGTCTTTCAAGCATACAGCTAAGCATACTGCGTAGGATCAGCGTCCGAAACTATTTCCTATTCTTAGGCGCTCAGCTTTTCTTAAAATAGCTATATGGGGGAGGGTATATTATCAGCCAGACAAGTCAACTTCCAAATGGCAATTAATTATCAGCCAGACAATAGTCAACATCCAAAAAGTAGTGATGCAAGGTGTTAACAGCTATGCTATCAAATTTTTGGAGGCTATGACTCTTTCTACGGAGTGTTATAAATACGCGTTTCAGAGCGACAAAGACAGCATCTGGAGTTCGAATGTCGCAGCAGATACAGCTGTCAAACGGTATAAATATATAATATATAACGTATTTGATATACGAGTCTAAGATGATGATGATGATGATGTTCGTTTTACTTTTAACGATTTCACTGATAGGGGTGAACGTTGTCTTAAGTTACGGAATGGGGCGAAACAACAACACAGGGTTGCCCGGAGAGACACAGCTGCAGAAGTTCAAACAACAACCGAGCTGAAGTCTACCGCTACTGCAAATGCGATGGTCTTTGTGAGACTTACGACGATTGCTGCGATGACTACGCCAGGTCAGGATCACGTCCGAACTTAAGTAATAATAATAATAATACATTCAATCTGTCACGTGATGTCTTCAGCTGCAAGCAGCTGTTCTATCGCGACGGTGATTTTCATTATACTGTCGATCGATGTCCAAGGGGTTGGCCGCAAGGTCGCATCAGGATCAGCTGTAGTTCGAGAAAATCGAACTCCGGAAATACCATCGCCAGAGTACCTGTGGTTGGGCGACAATCGTCGATTCTCTATCGCAACGCATATTGTGCCGTTTGTAACGGCGAACATGACGTTGTCTTTAGCAAAGGGCGCGTTGAAAGCCACAGTGCCGCATTAGGAGATTTGAGATTGAATTCGATGGAGTTTTTGAGTCCCCAGGGTTACAGTCTCCGTACTTGCATCAATGTCATTCGTACTTGTAACTCGAGTTACAGTAACCGTAAGGTAAAGAGGAGATGCACCGAACCTTCCCAGTCGAACTCTTTTGTCAATTCTGGAAGAGGACATTACTTTAGCTTTATAAAACGTGTGCTCTGGGACACAACTTTCTATCGCAATGCAGACTGTGCAAGGTGCAATTTTGTCAACGAGCCTAAACAGATGTGTAACTACGAAGATACTGCCAGAGTCTATCCGCAATCCGTTCCGTCATATACGATACTCATAGATGTCAGTAACAATACAATAGAAACTACATACAATAGGAATAGGAGAACAGATACAAAAACATTTCGCTGCAGTAGGGGTCGTGTGTACGATCCAATAAGGAACAAATGTCGTCTTGTCTTCACTTAAGGCAGCGAAACTTTCACGAATAACAAAGCGACGGTCACCTGTTCGCTCTTTGATTTCGGGCGACATAATGGCAATCAATCTACCAGCGGAAGTGACTAATGAATAACACTATAGTTAAGCGGCAAATATTCTCTAAATATTCAAGTTTAATTTCTAATTTCGAACAGACGATTCGAACACTAATTGATTTATAAATTATTAGCTTCGTAGCGTTATTCACCATAGGTGTTGGAAACGTATGAAAAGATATAAAAAACGTAACAAAACGGAAAAACGTTAGTAAAATCTATGTTATTCTCTAACCCTGTGTTAATTAGCGAAGAATCATTAAGTTAGTTTGCATTAGATACATTAACTTGGACTAAATAGCAAAATAGTTTTGCATGCATAGTTAAGAGTGAGTAGATTTCGATGTTTTAAACTCTCGTGTAGCAGAAATATTTTTTGATGATAATTGAATGCATTATGCTAGTTAAGTTTTACATACATATGTAAAGCAAATAGAGATACAATACCCAAGAATTCTCAATACTCTTGTGTCAAAGAATTGTTTTGCGATGTATTTCACGATATTTCATAGAAACAGGCATCTGCTACTAACTGTTGATTATGAACACAAGAAACATTTCTTTGCACAAAGCTGTTCAATTGTGAAATAGTGATTTTCTAACTTATTTAGAAGCTTTTGAAATATTTGGAATGTAGACGTGAGACTTTGATTCTTCGATTAGAAATATTACAGGTTTTGATTTAACATTATTTCAATGCAATTTTCATTGAATCAGATACAGTCAGGGTTGGAGTTGCCCGGGGGTGGGGTGGGGTTAACCCCTCATATAACTTTGCAAAGCTCCCAAAAATCACATATCTGATACATGCAGTTTCTGTCATGCATTGAATTTCAGTCCTCAACCTCCCAGATCAAATTTCACAACTCCAACACTGGATACCGTTTTCATTTGTTAACATCACAATTCGCTATTATTGGTCTCAGAAGAATTACTAACATCGCGTCGTTCATTGTTTACTAAAGCTGTACGTTATCCAATATTTCTGGGTTTTTAAAATAATAATAATAATTTAAAAGCATCGTCGTTATTTGTTTTGCGATTCACACGGCAGACTACACACAGACTCTCACGTTTCACGTATTTCTATATTCGTTCCAGAATAGGTGCAATTGTTCCGATACCAAAGTCTTCTTCCGCGCCATTAGCCATTAAAAAGAATCAAATTGCATCGAGAGACGAACGTTTAATCCAAATAGATTCTTCTCTCCCCCTCTGTTTCTGTCTGTCTGGCTGTCTCTGTCTGTCTCTGTCTGTCTATCTGCCTGTCTGTCTCTCTGTCTCTCTGTCTCTGTCTCTCTGTCTCTCTCACTGTCTCTCTCTCTCTCTCCTCTCCTCTCCGCAAACCTTTTACCGTTTAAGGAGGGGGAAATTCTAGGTTACCGTAAAGTTCCTCGCACACTCGAAATTCTCTAATTTCGTTGGCGACTTTCATTTTTTAATTCCAAAATTAGATCTAGTTCGAATAATCCGCATTTCCCGTAACTGCGTGTAGACGGAATCCTGTCACCTGTAAGTCCATCAGAAAGGTCAGTCCCATCATTATTGGTCTATTCCTGTAACTAAACGCCTCGCCCTTAACTGGGAGTGGATCACGTGACGGCGAAATACGCTATTTGCGGGAAATAATTTGCGTCGTTCATTGCTTCCTTCATCCATTCCTCGACCAAACAGAAGTGGCCTTTCCGATAGCCTCCAGCCCCCACCTCCACCACCACCACCACCCACCCACACCCCACCTCTAGATACGAAGCAGACGTTCTCGTCGCCGCCATGATGGAAAAACCCCGACCAATCGGAAGGAAGAGAAGCTTCTAGTTAATAATGAATAATAATAAGTTTTTGTTTTTGCATCGAATTAATTAACTGTCTGCTGTTTTTTTAGCTCAGCGGACGTTTAAATAAGATCAGTCAATTGACTATTATTTCGGAAGACTAATGGGTCGATATATAATTAACCATATAATCAGGGGCGTAGCCAGGAATTTGGTTTGGGAGGGTATAAATATTTTGGGTGGGTATAAATCTGAACTATAACCCACATAAACCATATAAACCACATATAACCACATGTAAATCACACAAAAAACTTTAAGGTTGACTGCTTTTTTGAGGGGGTATATATACCGATACACCCTGGCCCCCCCGTCGCTACGCCCCTGCCATATATGCTTTTGCAAGACGCGATGTAAATGCAAATGAAAAGCAGAAAGACTGTGTTATAGCCAAAAGAAATAGAGCACTCGACATGACCTAGTTGGTCGGCAGATGTCTGCGCAAGAGGTCAAACTGTTGACCCGGAAGTCAGCCATTCCGATGCATTGTGGAAGCGAAAAGACACGTATGCACTGTGTTTGTGAATTTGGTCAATAAAAATATTGAAACGAAGTCTGAATTAATTGCAAAATCATTTAAGACTTTTCAGCGAAGGTTAATAATATAATAGAATCTGGGTCAAAGTTCATCAATAAATGCCTGACAACCAGACGACTTGACACCTGTTTGATGGTCGTAGGCTATACGCCTGTGGTAAATTGATTAGGCGCTAGACTTCGCTAATTTCGTATGAATGGAAAAACTCAGCTGCAAACATATCAGCATAAACTCTAGTGGGACAAAGAAGAGTCATTTGCAAGTGACTTCCTATACCACGAACGAAATTTGATTTAAAAACGTCAATGCAATACGATGCAAGAATAGACTTCTATAGCGCCACATTACATTTAAAATGCATTTAGCATCAGTTGAGTTTCTATGTCAAATGACGCTCTATAAAAATGCCTTCAGTTAAAAATATGGCCTTCAGTTTTACGCGCAATTTTCTCGTTGTTAGTTAAGACTAACATAGAATATGTCTCAAAATACGTAGATCTGATAATCTAATTAAGTAAAACAGCAAGTAATGCAGCCATTCTAACCGAACAAAAATAATTCTCGGTGTTGACTCTATGGCCATCTAAAGACCTAGATAATTACCATCCAACGCAGAACGCAATCAGCGCGCTTAGATATCAGAACACCTTTTCCTTATCTTGTCGATTCAGATTTCATCTTCTTGTCTCGTCCGATAAGAAATAAAGTATAGGCAGCTGCTGCGGTGCTGCTTTCGAAAGCGCTATATAAATTTACAAGATTTTACTTACTTGTGCAAAACCGTTGAGCATTTTTTCCGGATTGGAGGATAAGTAGCATTATCGAAGAGATCACGTGACGAGGTTTATTGCTCGTCGGAGACTTTTTTTTACCCGCAAATGCCCGTGTGCCCCCTCACCCACCCACCCCCCATTACGGAACCATGGCCACGCCACCGGAAATTAATGACGCTGGTTTCAACGCTGAATGCACAGATAAGGACGTCTTCAATCCACTCAGCACCGATTTCTTATCGCTGATAAATTGCGCACTCAACGTGAACTTAATGTCTGAGTTCGATTTCCAGTCTCTCACCACCACCACCGCCACCACCGCCGCCATCGTCATCGTCATCGTCATCATCATCGTCCTTATCATCATCGTCATTATCATCATCCGTCGTCGTTGTCATCATTATGAATTCAATTATTAAACAACAGCTTCGGCATTCGTCGGCTTTAATTAATTTAAACGACCCTTGGATGACGTCATGTGATGTCACTCAGATTTATATGGCGCCATTTCGCAACGAAGCCTACAGCTGTGTGGAAAGGTTTAAGTAAAGATTTTTCTCTAAGGAGCTGTCGCCATGTTGCTGGATAACGGAATGTACGCTGTCGGCCAAATCTAATCGTGGGCGTACCCAGATAAGAAACAGAAATACGATTCTTCAAATGTACAGCATCTGGCCACACCAGCGAGAAGCTGGTCAAATGACATTTTAAGGTCGGTCATTCAAGATAAATAAAAACGCATCTCGTGGCTTGCCACATGTCATGCCCTTACCGAAGGCGGAGAGACAGACAGACATACGGACAGACAGGCATATAGACAGACAGACAGACAAAGACAGAGACAGGGAGACAGGGAGACAGATAGACATAAAGAGACAGAGAATCAGACAGAGAGATAGAAAGAGAGGCAGACAGAGAAGCAGAGAAACAGGTAGAGGCAGAGAATCAGAAAAGCAAAAGAGAGACAGAGTGACACAGAGACACAAAGGCAGACAGAGAACAGACAGAGAGAGACAGACAGAGTGACAAAGAGACAGAGAGGCAGACAAAAAGAGACAGACAGAGAAACAGACAGAGAAACAAAGAGGCAGACAAAAAGAAACAGACAGCAAAAGAAACAGAGATACAGACATAGAGGCAGAGAGATAGAAAGAGAAGGAGAGAGGCAGAGAGAGAGAGAGAGAGAGAGAGAGAGAGACAGAGAGAGAGAGAGAGAGAGAGAGAGAGAGAGAGAGAGAGAGAGAGAGAGAGAGAGAGAGAGAGACAGAGAGACAGAGAGAAGAGAGCTTACCGGTGTGATCGGAGGAGAAGACTGGGAGAGGACGCGTCGATTGGAGAAGTGACGACCTGGCGAGAATCAGAAGAGAGAAGACGCCGGGAACGACCGATTTAGCGGAGAACGCCATGATGACGTCAGCCGAGGCGGTCACTTCTCCGTCAACCGTATGCGGTCAGTCGGTGGATTGACCTCCTTAAGAGTCCGTCATCTCCCGCTCGACGGCGGCGGCGGCGGCGGCGTCTGTCACGGCCAGTGACGACGACGGGAAAAGTCTCCTCCTCCTCCTCTTCCTCCTCCCCTTCCTCCTCCTCTTCCTCTCCTCCTCCTCTGCAGCAGCAGCAGCTCAGATGCTGCTGCGGCTCTGCGAGTGATGCCATCGCTGCCACCGATCAACAAGTCACCGGCGCCTCTCCTCCTCCTCCTCCTCCTCCTCATCCTCCTCCGCCGTCTCCCCCGCCCACCCACCCACCGCCGCCGCCGCCGCCGCCGCCGCTGCTGCTGCTGCTGCTG
>CM030846.1:2879274-2991774 GCA_018105865.1 Metaphire vulgaris
TTCTGTTTCTGTCTCCGTCTCTCTTTCTGTCTGTCTTTCTCTGCCTCTTACTACGACGCCCACTTCCGGTCCTTGTCTTGTCTGTCTGTCTGTCTGTTTGTCTCTCTGTCTCTCTTTCTGTCTGTTTCTCTCTCTGTCTGTCTCTGTCTCTCTTTTTCTCTGTCTCTGTCTCTCTAGCGTCGGTTCTCTCGTGGCCGGCCACTGAAATAGCATTCGTCGTAATGCTGAGTCGCATGAAATTGCATCGCGCAGATATTAATCGTTGCCAATGCGTCGATATGGATCGAGTCCCTGGCGGACTATCACTCACTCGCTCACTCGCTCACTCGCTCACTCGCTCACTCGCTCACTCGTTCACTCTCGAAAGAAATTCACGACCATACGGTGTCGGCGGGCCGCCGATGGACTAAGCGACTGATAGGGAAAAGGACTGAAGGAAAGAAAGAGGATAAGAGGGTGGTGGGTGGTGGGGTGTGAGCAGTGGCGTAGCGTGACTTTTGGGGGCCCGGGGGCATCTTTGCCATGGGGGCCCCAAAGTTTCGTGCAAACGAGCAAAAAAAAAAGGTCAGCACGTTCATTTCTAGGGTTGTTAGGGTTAAGAAGTTAAGGTTAACCCTAACCTAACCCTAGCTTAGACCCCTCTTTGGGGCCCCCCCGCCCGGGGCCCGGGGGGCAGTCACCAAAGTGCCCCCGCCCCCACGTTACGCCACTGGGTGTGAGGGAAGAAAAAACAGCGCCAAAGACTATTTTGGTATTATTGTCGGTCGGCGCCTAATACTCGAAATTCTGTGGTAAACAACGATTCGCAAATTTTTGATGATGAAAAACGAAAGTAAGGAGACTGGTTTCGCAGTCGAAGATGGAGGGATGGGAGTAGAGGAGGGAGAGCGAGGGTGGTCAAAAGAACAACAAACTGAGGAGGTACGCGGTAACGGACAGACCGAAAGAGGAGAGTGATGATGATGATGATGAGGAGGAGGAGGAGGAAGAGGAAGAAGGCAAATGAGGATGAATAAAATATTGAAAGGAATCTGATAAAGGAGAGGTAGGTGAGCAAAGCAGGTGAAAAAGACGAGCATTTTCAGTCAAGCGCGAGAGAACATCAAGACATCAAGGTAACTGACAAGAGGACAAAACTAAAACAGCGAAAAATCAGATTAACGAATAACTTTGGCGGCAAGGAAGGGAAAAGCCGGAAGATGAACGGTACACAATTTCTAGTATTTTTTAATCACAAGTCTACAGTCTTTCACGCAGAATCATGTCAAAATCTGGAAATTTTAGGGGGAAAAATCACAAAAATCCAAGCTGCATGGCTACAGTTCCACAGAAGTAATTGGGCCTATTTAGCTATTCTTGGCTCAAAGACAAGCTAGTTGCTTATTGTCTAAAGCTCCCTCAGATGAAAAATTGTGTCTGTTGCGTCGAGCCAGAAAATTAAAATGCCCAAACAAAACAAAGCTTCATAACAAGGCACTATTGGCGCGTACAGTTGTAATATTGCAGTAATATTGGAACACGACGACCATTTTAAGAGACTGCGTTAATTATTACCAATCACCAGAAAATTTAGCACCGACACAAGTATTTCGCCCTTGCCCTCCTATAAATTTGGGGCCCGCACGAGGCCCCGTTAGTTTGGTAATTGGTTTACTTGTATTGTAACGCTTTTTTTAAAAAAATAAGAGAATTACGCAATATTCAAACCAGCAAAAGAAACTCCACGAATACAGTTCCTGGATGGCGCAGATTTCGAAATTTCGCCTAAGACTTGTTTCTTAATCTCGTCCACGTGGTCCTAGAGAGTTTTTTTTGGGGAGGAGGGGGTGGAGGAGGAAGAAGAAGAAGCTATGAATCCAAGCCTCCATTCTACTCCCCCATCCCCCCGCACCCGAGTCAGTCAGATGTAACCAAACGGAAGAGGCGAGGAAAAGGCAGCAGACGGTGGTGATGATGATCATCACTCCAGATGCGACGCATCACGACTGAATCTAAAAATATTGGCGCTATACAAATTGCCTCTGAGGAGGAGGAGGAGGAGGAGAATCCGCGCGCTACGAATTTAATTCCCTTTTATAGAATGAGCAAACGCTCTGCTTTGGTTTGCTTTGCAACGCAATCGAATAATCTACGAACATCTACGGCTCTTCTTCCTTAATCCGGTCAGAGCTAGGGGATCGAACGAACTCCTGTCTCCGGTGTCTCTTGTGGCGCAAACAACGAAGTCGAATAATTAGAGTCTACCAGTACAAATAATTCTCCACTGCAGCTCCGAGAATCGCCAGACATAGGCTACATAGGCTCTGAAAATATTTTTTGTTTGGGGGGGGGGAGTTTTTACCCCACGACGCATGCGAAGGAACGACTTCAATTTGCGGAAATATTGTTTTTTTTCTTAACTGTTCGCCATGGATATTTTTACCCCCCCCTCATAACACCCCGAACACTCCCCACCAATCTGAGACCGACACCCCCAACACCCCCCTCCACCCAATCTGAGCTGTGATGACCTTTGTTTGTCAGAATTTTCGGCAGAGATCCCCAAAATATACCGACACGGGCGACACCCCCCATTGGTAATCCTAGAAATAACCATGCTGTTCGCAATACGACTGTCGTTGCTAAGCGGAAGTATGAATTGTAATTTTCCACTACGTCATACATATCCCCGTCTTGAATATTTTCTCCATGCAACAAACTTTCATCCTACATGGTACGTTGTAATAATCCCCCCCAAACCTCACACACCTCACCCCTCCCCACCCACCTCAAATTCAGCAGTCGCTGGTTTCGACGACAACGGTCCAACATTCAGAAATCGCGATCGCCTATACATGTTTAGAACTGGCCACTGGAGGCAGCACTATCGCACATGCTAAACGCGCTCGAAGCAAAAGCGCAATAAAAATGATCTGTAAAACGTAATACACGCTCGTTACTTTATACATCGCAATCGCAGAGTAAATGGCCAGTCGCTTTTATCGATGAGTTTCGTTGTAAACCAGAGAAAATATTCGTACCGAAATGCATTCAAGTTATGGCGCCACATATGTATCTCCTCAAGATGGCGCTAAGAATGACGTTAATTTCGTGATGTTGGAATAAGAGGCATTTTCTAAGATTCAGATTTGAACCAGCAGCCTTCGCCCGCCCATCTCACCTCTGTGTTCTGTTGTGTTCAATGTTCTGCGTGGATCGAACCAGTCCTATCGGAATGCCGGGCGGAGATATGCTATGCTATTCCATTGCTATGTTTGGTTTAGCTAGTCGAGTTATTTCGCCGGTCTCAGCCTCTCAGGCATTAGGCGCGTAAGGTCTATTTTCACGTGACGGTAAATCTGGATTTTCAACTGGCTGGGGGTTCGAAAAAATAGGCCACACTATGACATTGGAACGATTTCAATTCAAACGACATAGGCACAAAAGTAGTAAAGTCATTTCCGAGCTCTCAAGGTTACTAGGGCGGCGCTGATCTCCGTTTCAATGCCCTCAGCCAGGCGACTGGTGCAAGTTATATGATATGGGGGCAGTGTTCTCATGCAACGCGCCTGTTTACTCCGCGTATTAATCCGCTACTCAGTTTCCGTCGCCATCTGGCGAATGAAGGCTACCTCGACCTTAGGGCTCCTGCGGGAGTCGAACCCGCGACCTTCTGCTCCATCGTCCAACGTTGTTACCACTCTGCTATCTTCCCGCCCTAATAAACATATAAACACCGACATAAACTCGGGCTATACTGAAAATCAATCAAACTTACAGATCAGTAGAGGCGGGGCACAGGGCACGTGACCCAGGCCCGCCCAAAAGCTTTGCTTGCTATTTCTCGTCATGGCGAAAGATCGAATTACAGTAAAACTTCGATATAACGGACTCGATTATAACGCATTCTAGGTAATAACGTACCGCAATTTCGGTCCCTTGTGAAGCAACAAACCATATTTAAGAAAGCGGAAGGGAAGAAGGGAAGGAAAGAGGAATGCGCGGCAAAATGGGTAAATGGATAATACTTATAATCAGAGATGTCCATGGGTCCATTTTTTAGAACCCAATCCAACCCAACCCATCAAATCACCAACCCAACCCATGCCGGTAATAGGGTTTCTTGAACCAACCCAACCCACCGTAGTACATTACAATGTCTTAAACCATGACTTATTTTCTAACCCAACCCACCATTAATACGGAAAAGTTTGCCCCATCCCAACCTAATCCGTCACAACCCATCCTATGGGTTAACCCAACGCATGGACATCTCTGCGTGTAATACTGAACTCTTGGGTCCAAACAGGCAAGTCAGATCTACTACCGAGTAGATTTTTGAACAGCTAAACGGTTATAAACAATACTGTTGAACAGGCTGACTCATCATCAATGCTCGCGGTTTGATAGCCTAATAATTGAAACGCCGTCTAGAAAACAACGCCAATAAAATCGTTAACGTCAGAAATCCATCGATACGTGTCGTCTGCCACAGGTCACCTTCGCCAGGTAAAGACCGCGCTCGCCGTGTGCACAACACAGCGGACTTTAATACACTTGTGTTGGCCGACGCCGCGTTTAGCCATTGTTTTGTTCATTTCACCGACATCGGGTCTTTCGCGTGTAACACATGTTTTCACACAAGGCTTACTGTAGGCTACTGTATCTGGGGTGTTTTAGCGTCATCGGCTATAGCGTATCGTTTCTGTCGGGACAGAAGTAGCCTACTAAATAAAAAAAAACTTTTAAAGATGTTCTTACGGACGAACGATCGATAGCGGTAACTTAATTTCTTAATATTGAGACCTGCATTGCGTCCATACTGCGAATATACGATGGTCAAAATCCCTAAATCCTTCGCGCGTGATTACCGTTGCCTGTCGTGCAGAGCAATACAGTGTAGACCTACATGTGTGACGACAGCGTGAATAGGATAGTGGACGTTCACAGGCGATGGTGATGCTGATGATGATGATGATGGCGGCTGGTAATCGATATTGCCTGTGATGGGTGAGCTGCTGGTGGCGCTTTGTCTTTGTCGAAGATGTTCTGCAGGAGACGGACTGTAACGCGACGAAGACGCTGGAAGCTTCCGCATAAGAGATACTTTGCCCTGTGCCTCCTCGTCGCCTGCGTTCTGAACGGCTTCGTTTTCTTCTCCGACGTCATCTTTCCGGTCTCCGCCATCACAGCCTCTGCCCGGCAGGACTTCGACCTACCGGCCCCTACTGCAGCGATTCCAACCTGTTGTTGCCGCCGCCGCCAAAGCTCCTGTCAATCACTCGCACCCGTTCGACGTCATCGTCAGCCCGGCGGCCGACTGCGCAGACGACGTCTTCCTCCTCGTCTACGTCCATTCGGCTCCCGCCAATTTCAAACGTCGAATGGTGATTCGTCAGACCTGGGGTGACGTCACGCAGTACGGCGTCGGCGTTCGCGTCGTTTTCGTCATGGGCGTCGACGCCGACGACGACGCCGTAAATGACGTCATGCGATTCGAGGCGGACGGGTACGGTGACGTCATCCAGGAGCGGTTCTTGGACAGCTACCGGAACCTGACCTACAAGGCGCTGGCGGCCCTTCGGTGGGTGGCGCGGTCCTGCGACCGGTCGAAGTTCGTCCTGAAGACGGACGACGACGTCTTCGTCAACCTGTTCGTCGTCCTGTTCCGTCTCCGCGCCCAGTCGGCCGTCTGCCTCGACCCGGCGTCGGACCGTCCTCCTCCCTCCTCCGCGGTCGTGCCGGCGGCTGATCCTCTGCTCCGTCTGGGACAACATGCCGGTGATGCGCGACGGGAAGTGGCGCGTCGAGGCGAGCGAGTGGCCGGCGACCGTTTATCCGAGGTACTGTTCGGGAAGCGCGTTCCTCCTGACGACCGACTCGGTGTCGGCCCTGCACCGAGCCTCGTTCTCGGTTCCGTTCCTGTGGGTCGACGACGTCTACGTCACCGGACTGCTTCCGGCGGCGGCCGGGGGCTTTGTCTACGCCGACATCCGGGAACACTACGACCTGGCCGGGACGGGGCTCGAAGAGAGGTTCACCGGTACTCAGTGGTACAGTCACATGTTCTCACACGTACCGCCCGGTAACCTCAATCGCGTTCTTAGGGTCTGGAAACAAATAGTTCTTATCTCGAAACGAGTGAAAAATCTCCCGTTTAATTGATAAGTAATTGTTGATTGTGGCAAATGAACAGTTTGGACGATAAGACAGTAACAGTTGAAACAATACATGTGGATTCAAAAGTCATCTATAGGGGAACTGGATTATATTAGATGTTTAGAGTAATTATAGTGGTTTTCACAAAGGCTCCTAAATCCTAAGACACTTGGAAATCAGGTTATCATCATCATCATCATCATCATCATCATCATCATCATCATCATCATCATCATCATCATCATCATCATCATCATCATCTTTATTATTATTACTATTATCATCATCATCATCATCATCATCATCATCATCATCATCATCATCATCATCATCATCATCATCATCATCATCATTATCATCATTATTATCAGCTATTATCATCATCATCATCATCATATTATTATCATCATTATTATTATTATTATTATTATTATTATTATTATTATTATTATTATTATTATTATCATCATCATCATCATTCATCATCATCATTATTATTATTACTATTATTATTATTATTTATTATTATTATTATTATTATTTATTATTATTATTATAAATGATGTTGCATATCTTACATCTTAAACGATACAGCCAGCAAAATACTGGTGCAAAAAACCAGACTAGTCATTTAGGTTTGCAATCATTATAGGTCCGGTTTTTTTCGCCACCCTGAACATGTAGGCCCATAACTGCTCTGCGAGAGAATTATTATTTCACAGGGAATAGCCCATTTCTTTAGCTGGTCTCTCAGCAAATGATGTGAAAGTCGGAATAACGTTCCGAAAATCAGAAACCTCACAAATTGCCCTCTCCCTCCGTTTTAAGTTGACCCTTCTCCTTCCCCTGTCCCCACCCCAATATTTGCGTCATTCAACGTTTTCAATAATTTTAATCATTAATTTTAGTCCGTCTCAAAGCAGGCGAAGACGATTAGGCCTATTAGACCAACCACAATAAACGCTACAATATAGGCTAAATCAAAGCATTCAGAATTATTCTAAAGACGTGATTATGTCTTGACTGCAAATCGAAGTTTTACTCAGACGAGGGGCTTTCTCTTGTAAATCAATTTTCTTCTGAGATGAATAATTCTAAAGAGGCCTTCTAAACAGTGTTTTATATCCAGACTCCAGGCCTTTGGGGGAAATTGAGGCTTTCTGGGGATCGACTTGGTTGGAAGGGAAAAGACACAGTTCAATGCAAAATTTGTGTAAGTGCTGGGATTTGGGGGGATTTTGTGTTTTTTTGGGGGATCTCCCCTCCTAACCGGCCTGTATAAAACACTGCTTCTAAATGTTCACGCAATTCGCTTAATTAAAAGAACCAAGAGTCGTCTTCGGCTGCTGCTGCTGCTGCTGCTGCTGCTGCTGCTGCTGCGATCTCCTGTTCCTCTCTCTTGTCTATGAAAGTGAAATTGTAGGAGAAGTAGGACATGTACTGAGGAAAGGCCCAGGGTGGCTCCAGGTAGATGTCCATCGTTCCATTCCTCGACTCTTTGCAGAGGTCTCTCTTCGGAAGATCCGCTGATGGAAATGAAAACGAAACCAGATATTTAATAACACCTGGATGCATCATAATGATGATGATGATGATGATGACGACTACGACGACAACAACGACGGTGATGACGTCGATGATGATGATGATGATGATGATGATGATGATGATAGTGGTGGTGGTGATGGTGGTAGAGTTATATCAACACTGATGACGTCAACTGGAATCTGATTTTTTATTACGCTTAATTAAATTTAAATATTGACCTCAACTTCTAGTCAGGTGGTGGTAGTAGTAGCAGTAGTAGCGGTAGTAGCAGGAGCACCATGACCAATTTACAATTTTCAGATAAGAAAATACTAACTCGGCGTTTACTAATCACAGAGCGCCAAGATTGGGGGCAGGGGGGGCAGGACGGATAATTTTTCTGAACCCCAGAAACACGAGGGGCCTCTGCGTTTCAAATGGAAGTATAGACGACATTCGCTTATTACCTTACTTATTCGCGCCTTTATATATTTCCGGCTTTTCGCCATGATGACAAATTTGTAAACAAAATTTACAAATTTTTTCAGGTTACAAATTTTTGGTTTTATGGGTGGGGTATAGGGGCGTAAACCTGGTCATTTGGACCGTGTCCAAAATGGGGATAGATATGGTGGGGATCCGTCTTGACAAGCCAAAAAGAGAGACCCTGACAACAAAAAACCCGAAATGAGAGAATGTGGGGGGCATCAACACTGGTTTCATGGAAAATTTAATCAGTGTTCTATAAGCGTGTATACATCGTCGATGATATTATGGTGTTTTTCAATGTACAGAATGATTTCTTTTAAAAAGCCACGTCACAGACCGATTTTGAGTGGGAAAGAGATGGGCGACCAGCTGTTTTTCCCCGTGTCCCACCAAATGTAGATACGGTCCGGCGATCCGGAGGTCAGACAGAACTCGAAATCCTCGAACTGTGTCCTGTTCGATCCGAACCGCATCCAAACATGAACTCGACCGAACGATCCCAACCAGAGAACGGATCCGCGTTGACATCCGAGAGGAAGATGAACGTCCGCAAATTCTCCCTTCTCCTGACTAAAAACAAGGAAACAAAACAGCTCAATTTATGCAGCGCTTTGATATAGTGCACTAATCGTCAGCTCGTTGACTAAACACGTAGAACTAAGAAATCCCGTATTCGTAATCTCATATACAGTATAGCAGTGTTTAATCTAGGCCGTTACCGGGGGGAATCGCCCTTCTTTCCCCCGGAAATTTCAAATTCCCCCGGAAATTTTGAAATACTGCATGGACTAACAGCGGTCCCTAGCAGAATTTCTTCCGGCTTTGTCAGTTCCCCCCGGTTTTTTGAGCCCCCCCCCGAGTCCAGGCGTCTAGATTAAACACTGCAGTATAGATTTCGTTATAGCGTATTTAGCGGGTCTGTAGGCCTCTAATCGAGTACGTTACATCCTAGGTATACGTTATATCCAATAGCACCCAATACAGTATCGCATCACACGGGACCGTATATTGCTGTATGTTATAACCGAGTATACTGTACGTTATAACCGAGTTCGTGATATCGAGGTTCTACTGTACCTTACGACTACCGTTGTGCACGGGTCGTTAATCGCCGGAGCCTCTTCGCACCAGAGCATCGCGCAGCGCACACGACTCACGAAACAGCAGACGAGGAAACCGGCAAAAGCAGCGCAAGTTCTCAGAGCTGACATCTTCATAGTTAATATAGCGCCTATTGTACTATTATTATTATTCGTAGCAAAGACTTTCCAAATCCAAAGCTGCAAAAACTCCGAAGCTCTCCGAAGAAAACGAACTGAGCGAAGTAAATAGACTCAGGAAAAATGCACGCGTTTTTCCCGGCGGCGTTTCCAGACAGCAACTTTCCGTCAGATTGTCATTCTCACGACGATGACGACGACGACGATGACGACACTGTTGTCGTGAATGTCATGCCCTGGGAATGACAATTCTCGCCGGTGATGAATGGAAAAAGTCTCCAAGTCGCCTCTCTTAATTACTTCGTATATAGCTCCGATCCAGTTTCCAAAGGACACGTCATCGAATGAAACTACTGATTAAGAATAATACTCAACAGCGGAGGACGTCTGATTTTCCTGAAAAGGCGTAGAGATAGAGGGGAAAGATGGAGAGGGAGATGGAGAGAAAGAGACACACAGGGACAGAGACAGACAGACAGAGACAGACACAGACAGACAGACAGAACGACCTATGTCCGCCACTATCTCTGTCAAATCGCTTCTAGACGCGTCATTATTTTGAGCCAACTGTATTATTGCGGGCTGCCAGGAGCACCGCTTAGGCTAGAATTTGAAAGATGATCGAAATAAATACATATATTCGTGAGAAAATATCAACCTTTTACAGCTGCCTTATATATGTCATTCAATGAAATATATATATATATATATATATATAAAATTATATATATATATGTCATTCAATGAAATCCATACGCCATCCAGAAAGACAGACAGAAAGACAGGCAGACAGACAGTGGCAGACAGACAGAGGGGGCAGGACATAGATAGACAGACAGGCAGATAGCACTTGCTCTAGAGGCGGCACTCTTCGAGATTCAATTTGCAAAATATTTTAAATTTTTTGTTTGTCAGAGATTTTTGACGATAAACGGTAACGTTTTTTTGCTTGCCCCACCGAGATTTTTTCAGAGACCTTTTTGAGGGCAGTAGGCCTATTTTCTTGTCTCCGGTACATTTGTTGCTGACATTTGCCTCGCATGACGTCACTGGTGCAGCAAACAGACAGATTCTGTGACAACAGATAGACAGACAGACAGCAGTGAGCGGCTCCAGTGGCGACTAACGGCCTTACGCCACTAGGTATTTTCTGCAATGTCCAATTTGCGACGAAAGATTTTAAATCGACAGTGAAACTGGGTGCCCTATTTCCCCCCAATCGTCGAGACCGATTCCCCGATGGACGTGAATGGGAAAAAATAATGGTTCTTAGCTGTCCACCACCCCACTGATGGTCGAAAATTTCAAGATGTTAGTAGATTTTACATTGATTAGTTAAAATACAGTAGGTTAATTATAAAACTTGTTTTTGATAAGTCACCTGTCTATCCGGTACATTTGTTGCTGACATGGGTCTATTGCATGACGTATCATGCAATAATTGACTGACATAGAAGTGACAAACTTAAAGAAATGCATTTGATTCATAGATCACAAATTTCTGCTGACAACATGTTACTGAATGGCTTATCTCAGGCGGTCTTTACCAGTGTCCTGTCTTGGGCTCCATTATAGATTTGTGCCTCGAGGATCTGGGCCTGTTGTTCAGGGTGGAAACTTTAATCATGGAGGGGCCAACAATTTGTTGTTAGGTATTTTCCTTCTCACCTCTTTCATTCAAAGTATAGGTCTGCATTCTCGTCAATCTCTGCATGGATGTGCCACTGGGGGCAGGCTTTTAATCGGACTACCCCAACAACCTGGCCCCCTAAACTAGTTTTATGGACCACAATAATCCCTGTTCCAACTGCGAAACACAGTCATTTGGCGTTAGTGAATCACAAAGTATAAAATGGCTGGGAGTGCCCTATTTCCAACCCTGTAGATCGAAAGTGAGAACGATATTATTGATTATTCTTGCAAATGTTAGAGCAACGAAGATGGAACAAGAGGAATATGTGGATTTTGTCGGCGAATTTTTTCAAACCCATTAGATTTTACACATCTAGGGCCTATACACCGTCTATTCAACAGGCCTTCATTGCCCTTCAATTGGCTTCTCTCACACAGCGAATTAACACCTTAACTGGGGATCCCGGATATATCCGTCCATTTTACATTGAGTTACAGTTAAATACACGGTTAAGGGGTTAATTATAAAACTTGTTTTTGATATCTATAGAACCTGTTCTATAATGAACCAGATTTCTTAATACGCGGCTCTTCCCTCGATCGCTCTACTAGGCATTCCGCAAGATATTCGGCAGGACTTTCATTTAGTTGATGTCCCTCGTACACGTCGTACAGTCAATGGCGGCTCCAGGATTTGGCGAGTGAAGGGGGGACGTTGGGGGTGGCAACTTATAATCGTGGAGAGGCCAACAATTTGTTGTTAGGTATGTAGTATTAAGTATAGGGTCCCAACAGGGGGGCACTGAGGGGCCAGGCACTCAATAGGGGGCACTGGCCCCCGTGCCCCTCCTATGGAGCCGCCACTGGCCTATAAACCGATAGGCCTATGCCTAATATGAGTGACTTCACTAGTTAAATGTCATTTTCATCTTACATGCCATTGCATCCATTTAGTACAGTGGCGTCCTATAATGATGGCGGTACCAGGTCAATTTACCTCGAAATAAAAATTGAGGGATTAGCTGCAATAGAAATTGCCAATTAGGCGAATGATTAGATTACGGCGATTGAATGGCAACACCATGAATAACAATTAAGCCATTAAAATCAATTCGTATGATCAAGAGGGAACTTAATGATGTTTTTTTCGAGTGATGCCCAATGCCCATTATGAGTTTGAGTTTGAACAAAAAGACAAACGGTAACATTGCTCATTCGCAAACGTGTCTTAGCCATGATGATAAAATAGACATAATTATCTTCTGTTGATAAGGTATTGCTCGCCTATGTGGGCGTGGTTTATTTCTATTCCTGGTTTGCCGAAACAAGGCAACCAATCACAGGTCAAATATTTCGTCAACTACTTCACATGGCCTATTAACTAATCGATGGCAGGATTCTTGCCATACAATTGGACGGTCGCGGATTCGAATATAGCTCTACTCGCTGGCAAGTTGGGCTAGTTGTTGACCCCGAATTGTCTGCGAGGAAGGCAACGGGAAACCACATCACTCATCTCAATTCGGGTGGCAAAATCCAATTGGACCCGCCCTTGTACGGTAGGCTCATCATCATCACTAACTAATTAGCTGATTGGTTAATTGATCACGAATCACGCAGAGTATGAGTGACTGAGCGCCGGGGATTCTCTCCGGTGGGAGAAGTTTATTATCTCTCGATTAATAATCTTTGGAATATGCGTATACGAAGTAAATTGTGTAAACAAACATTAGCAAATTCTTTAATTATCATTATTATCAATAATATTCATAGTAATATTTTCTACTATTAATTAGATAGGCGCAATGTCGTCCATTGCGAGAGATTTAATGCTTTTACTGCCCTGTTCGGCAATAGTTGTGTTGATTCTCTTAAAACCAGGTACGTCTTCACTCTTCAGGCTGTAAACATTATTACTGGTCGCCTTCGCTTTTCTTTGCATCAGCTATCTTTGATCTTTCCTGTTGTTGCAATTGATTCTAATTAATTAATTAATTAATCTAATTATTCAGCCTTGTTTTTGCTTTTGAGTTAGCGTTAGCATTGGGGAGGACGGGAGGTGGGTGGAGAATAGCAAGGGGAAGGGCTAAGTCTAGACTAGGACTAGAGCTGGACTAGGGCTAAGGTTAGGCGTTCAGTTCTTTAATTTCAGAAGAGTTTGAAGGTTGCTATAAAAGTTATTTTCTAAATTTGTTTGATATTCGAATAGAATAGTATTCTATTTTTTTATATAATGGACTTGGTATCATCTTCATTATCATGATTCAGGCTATTGGCATACTGGTTCAAAGGTAATTTGAGATGGCTGGTGTTATTCGCGCTCGGAGCGCGAATTGCTCTGAATAGTTTTTCGCGCTCGGAAACAAAGAGGAAGCGATTAAGGTACTTATCGGTTATCCGCTACCAACAGACAGACGCGCTGTCAATGGACAATGGGTCAGTCATTACTCTCAGCAAAAACCTAAACCTAACACTAACCCTAGGATACTGCAATGCAAGCGGTCGGTGATATTCGCGCTCAGAGCGCGAATTGCTCTGAATAGTTATGCGCGCTCGGTATGTTTTTATTCGCGCTCTGAGCGCGAATAATCACTTTCATTTGAGATCAAAACTGACCAGACGCCAGTCAGATTAAATAATTTGCACGTGTTTGAAAGTATGGCTGATTGCAGTTACTGGTAATAACTGATGCTAGATTTTCAACTTATGAAATGATTCAGATGTACTTGTTATATCTTTTTAGATATTCCAACCATCATTGGGACTGTGTTGAAATGTCTACTGATTCTGGCTGCTGCAATTTTTCTTATCAACCTTATTGGCCGATTTAAGAACTTCTTTGCTTCTGTGAGAGAATTGTCACCTACAAACTCTGGTACATTTTGCTGACTTTAACAAAGCAGATATAGCACCTTTAAAAACTTGAGCAGTGCTTGTGTTTTCACTTTTATTTTTTGGTGGTCTAATTCCACCTTTGCTGAATAATATGATATATGAAATAATCGTTATGTGCCTTCCAGTTTCAAGGAGGCTCAGATTATTGTATGCTGTGTTTATCAGACTCTTGAAAAACTTTGCACATTACAAGTAATAGACATGCTTTAATATCATCTTGCAATTTGAAGGCTGTCATAAAATTGATCTGCTACTTTTAAAACTCTTCTGTCACATTCCACCAGTGATAAATTTGAGCAACTGGTGCAAATAGCACAGAAGTAACAAATTCTGTTCAAGCCTTTCTGGTATCTTAAATATCTAATCTTCAAAAATCAGCTGATGACTGGATATTGAATTAAACAAGGTAGTTAATAGTAGTAATAATATTGCTGTTAAGCAGCATTTGGATGAATTTTTAGATGACAGTTCTTCGGCCTATGCAGACGCTCTGAGCAGAGCTCGTCAGAATGCTCAGTCATCATACAATGAACAGGTAGGTGAAGAGATTTTTATCACGGGGGAACCAAATCAGTGTTTTACCCAGGTCCAAGGCCTTTGGGGGCAAATTGACTTGGCTGGAGGGGAAGAGACACGATTCAATGCAAAAATGTGTGTCAGTGCTGGGATTTTTTTTTGGGGGGGGTTCGTGGTGTGGGGAGGGGAGGGGAATTCTCCCCTCCTATCAGGCCTGTATAAAACAATGAACCAAATGCACCGTTCATTGTTTGTTCTTTGTCATGCGGTGTTTATAGCTTTATTAACTTTGTTGAGTGCGACCTTTCTTTTTTAGGCTACTGGATATTTGCAGAATGTTATTTTGCCAAAGCAAGAAAAGGAGCGCAAAGCACGGGAAGAGAGATTCTATCGAATCACTGGAGTTCCCTGGTCAAGCCCGGGACACGAACTAGGAGTAAGAATGCCAGTATAAACTGTTAACTTGTAGATTTTGTGTTGAACCCATTTTTCAGTGACAAAACCAGATACAACCCCTGTCCTATTTACCAGTAGTTCATTTAACTGTCTATCTGTCACACTATAGTTAATCTGCAACTATAATCCACAAATTTCTTCACGACTTATGAATATAATCGATTCATATTAATTTAACACTGTGTCATTCTTTTCTTTTTGATTAATCCGTGAGTAGTTGTGATTAGTTTCAGTGTTACTTGAAAGCATTATTGCTTTGCATTCTGTCATTGTAATGGATTGCCTGAAGGTGAATTTCTGAAGGTTACTTCGATCTAATCTAATCATAAACTTCTATAGTGCCACTTCATAATGGATAGAAACATCAGGGGATGGCATGCCAAATCACAAGCGCACCAGATCCAGACCAGGACATCAGGCTGGGCAACCAGATGCTAGTCCATGGTGGAGGATGATCCAGGTGAAAGAGATTGTAGACTAGACTGGACTGTATGAATCTACTACCCAAAAACACACTTGTTTAATATTTCGTACAGATGAGATATTTTATTTGCTGTAAAGTGCTCTCGATTCTGACCTTCTGTCATGCGTACTGTGCTATATAAGTTGTCAGTTATAAATAAATAAATAAAATACAGTAAGATTGAACTAATATCAATTTCTAGTGTGCATAGTAACTGCATTTATTTTGCATTAGCAGTTCTTCTACGTTCATTTAGAAATGTTTTAGGGAGAAAGTAAATCAATGTCGGAGTCTTTCTTGCGTCAGCGTAATTCTTCACAGAAGACTCACGAAGCTGCCGTTTCGAATCCTGATTTGTGTGACTCTAGCCCTCCAATGGCAGCCACCAGAGTAAACGTATGAATTGTTCAGTTGTATGACTAACGGATACATGTTACTGTATATTAGTTTTGTTGAACTTTGATATATATCAGAGACTTTATTTTTCATTTTGTGATGAAGGACATGCCGTTGAAACTTTTATAAAAATTATATTCTTACTTAAAACCATAAAGTCTTAACCAAGTCGCTGCGACCCAATACATTTGCCTGATTATACCAAACTCGCTAGCTGTTTATCAAAAGTATTTAAACATGTTTGTTTGATGAGAGCAATCAAAATTTTTTCAAGTTGTGCAGCTATGACTATTTAACACAGATAGTTGCAAAACTCTGAATGCAAATTATAACTGAGCGTAAAATTGCAGTAATTCTTTATTAATTTTATATCGGCATAATCACCATTTTTAATGTTTCAGAATGGTATTCTAGCATTGCATATTTTCTGGCATTCATATTTGACTATAAGGGTATATGTCTTCTTATTAAAGCTGGCTTGTAGTGTGTGCTTTTATATATTTGTCAACGCTCATCTGGTCTTGAAATTTCTAAAATGTAAAAGATCCAGATTGCTCTTGGTTTGAGTGTCTTATTTCATCGTATTTCAATAAGTTAAAGAACAGCTATTTGTTTGTTTTATGGTTATTTTTAAAGCAAATTGGGACTTTGGTTTATTTTTTCCAGCCAAAGAGTCTTCCCGAAGAACCTGAACTCGATGTGCCGGGCAGCATAACGATCGCGCTTAGAAGTCCCCTCGGTAGAACCCACAAAAGAAGATTTCTGGTGACAGATGCTGTTCAGGTGAGCAATGCATTCATTGTTAGCAGATGGTCACGGGTTCAATTTCCACAGGAGCCCTAAGATCAACTCAGCCTTCATTCGCGCGATGGCGATGGCAAATGAGTAGCGGATTAATACGCAGAGTAAACAGGCACATTGCATGAGAATACTGGCCACGTATCATTAAACTTGCCTCAGTCGCTTGGCTGAAGGCCTTGAAACAGAGATCAGCGCCGCCCTAGGAGCCTTAAGATTAGCCTTGAGAGCTCAGGAAGGATTTTACTTTACCTACTTTATGAACAGGTACACTGGTTCAAATTTGCTGATTACTGAGTATTTGCATGCACATTTTCACATGCAGAAATCATATTGTAAAAAGTACACATGTAATAGAATGTAAAATTAAACTATTGTCTTTGTTTTATAATGATTTTTCTGATGATATAAGTTGAATTTCTTGATGCATTTCCAATTTCTGTAATGGTTATTTCTTGCATTAAATTATTGCGTCAACATATTTTGAGTTTAGGATTAGCATATTAACCCCTTTACTCCAGCTGCTGGTTTTCAATATTTCAGGTAATTGCATTATTCCTGTTTGTAAGTTTTTCTGAGTAGTTCAGATTTTTCTGTCTTTTCTTACTGATCTCTTCAGCTTGTTATAAACTTCATGGCTTCAATCGGATATCATCCAAACGTCTACGACCTCTACCTCTCGTATCCTCGACAAGCGGTATCCCACAGTGTTGCCGCATCGCTTCAAGAATTGGGAATCGTTCGAGGAACGCTGCTGAACATCGAGGAGAAAGAATGATCTTGCGCTTAAAATGGCGACAACCTTCGGTTCCCATTATTTCTGTTAAGATAACCGACACTTGAAAAACATTTTTTTTCTTTAATATTTCATAAAATCATCGTGCAGACCCACAAATTTTGTCTTCAACAGATGTTAATCCACTGTCTGGCTGACCATTCATCTTTCCCATTGCTATTGTTTTAAGAGAAGTAAAGTAAAGTAAGTAAAGTAAAATCTCGTGGATTTCTATAGCACCTTGGAAAGCAGCACAACAGTATAGCTGCTTATTCTTAGGCGCTCAGCCTCTCTTAAATAAGCTATGGGGGGACCTAAGAATAAGCACTACGGTACTACTGTACTTTCGACATCGCTATATGAATCTGATAGATTTTACTTACTTACTTATCTGTTGAAAGTTTACTTTGGGTCGTTACAAAGCTTTGTTATTCTTTGAAATATTTGCAAGAAAGAATATGTTTTATCCATTTCATATGCTTTACTGGAACTTGTGGCAACTGTTCCATGGCTTTTGACTTTAAAGCAATCTTTCTTCATCATTTTTCTCATTTTGGGTGACTGATGAATGCTTGTTCGATATACAGGCTACGATTTTAATTGGTAAAAGTGAAATTGTACTTGTAGAAAACGTGCGATGCCCTAAGTAAGTAAGTAAGTAAGTAAGAAGGTAATGAAACATGACATATGTTGTGCTATAAAAATCATATTCTAACCGTGCCAAGAGTTTTTATTTGCCATTTACTGTATACTAGAAGTATATTAGAATGTTTATGATTTGACTGATTTTAGTCAGTTACAGTTTGTTGAAATATTGATTAATATTGTTCACTGATGTTATTTCAGCAATACATTAGTTAAGCATAAATGTGTGTGTGTAAGTAAGTAGGGGTCGAGTCCCCGATCAGCTTTAAAAATCGTTTAATTCGAGTGCCATTCGGCTGTAAGACTGAAATGAAGAATGTTATGGACAGTCTTTTACCAGCTGACATTAATATCTGATATTAAATCCTAGTTTATTTCTCTCAATTTTTTAAAAGAGAACATGCACTAATGGCGTCAACACAAAATCTGAAATTTTTATTGAACAGGGGCTGTCCATTAATTATGTCAACAATTTGTGGGTAATTTTTGACCCCCTCTCCCATTGTCATTTATGTCAAAAATCACATAAAAAACTTTAAGGTAGACTGAATTTTTTTGGAGGGTTGTAGATATACCCCCCGTCACTACGCCCCTGACCAAGGGGTGGCAATCTATTGGACAGCGAGGGCCAAATTGCGGCATTGGTACTATCCGACGGATGGCCATGCAATTAAATAATTTTCTGCCTGAGGGCCACGTATATACATAATTTTTTGACGAGCCCCAAAAAGTTTTAAAGTTTGTTTTTTAAAGAAAGTTTGTGATTGAAAAAGTTCAAAACTTCTCCGAAAATATAGGCATACATATCAAGTGCGAAAAATTACCGGTGACCTTTTTTGCTTGTCAGACTTTAAAAAGAGCGATGACCTTTTTTACAAAGAAAGCTGTGGGGGCCGGAGGGCCGGATAAAACTCACTGGCGGGCCGGATGTGGCGGCCCGCGGGCCGTAGGTTGCCGACCTCTGCTGCAGACCATGCCCATGGGCGTCCGCAGAAATTTTTCCAGGGGGGTGCAAGACAAGGTCTTGTCGCGAATGAAATGAAAATTTTTTCCAGCGGATGCAAAAAAGGTTTTGTGACGAAAGAAAGAAGCAATTTTACTTTTTTTGCATGACCACAATTTTTCCATGGGGTGTAATTGCACCCCCTTGCACGCACCCCCTCCGGACGCCCATGACCATGCCACAAGGAAATTCAGCATTTGTTGAATTGCATTTCGTTCCACGTGCCCTCCAATCGAAACGGCGTCATTCTCGTTCCGGTGATGACGCGATTTCTGACGAAATCACAGACGCCCGGCACGGCGCTCGACCAATGTGCGAAGCCCGCCTGGCGTACGTGACTTAGGTCGAGTATCCTGCCGAGTATGCCCGTGATGTAGACGTCGTCGATGAAGATGTGCGGCACGTACTCGGCCGCGTCGTACAGTTCCTTCACGACGTCTGCCGTTATGACATAGGCGGCCCCCGACTCGTACGGCGGAAAGTGGGCGAATGGGAACTGGTCGTACGTGAGCTTCCACTTGCCCTGTCGCATGACCGGCGACCCGATGTTCAGGGGACCCATGATCGAGCGACGGAGCGGCGTTCCGGCCGCCAGTATGTCGACCAAGTACGGCAGGTTGACGAACATGTCGTCGTCGCTCTTCAGTAGGTACTTGGCCGGACGGCAGTACTCGGAGACGAACTTGAGGCCGAGGAGCGACTTGAGGGTCATGTTCTCGTAGGAGTCCGTGAAGTTTCCCTGAACGACGTCGTCGAATTTCGACGCCTCTTTGCGAACGAGCTGGTTCAATCCAGAGATGTTGTGCACGCCGAGGACGAAGAACAGCCGGAGCCGTCGTTTCAGCGGCGGTACCCGTGGCCAGGTGGCGTTCTCCGGGTGGCGAGAGGCGACCGAGCCCCACGTGTGTCGGATGGCGGTTCGCTGCATCGCGTTGAAGTGATGCGTGTGGACGAGTATGACGACGAACGTGTCGTCGTTGCACGTTTCGTTCGGCTTCAGAACGATGTCGTACAGGTACGGATTCACCTTCGACGACCGCCTACTGTAGAACGCCTTTTCCGTCAAACGCGCCTTGGCCGGGTCGATGATCGGCCCGAACAGCTCGCCCAGCCGGTGGAATTCCTCCTCTAGGGACCTATCCTCCTCGAAGCCCTCCGACTCTTTCGTCCGCGAGGTCGATCTCGTCGATGTCGTAGTCTCGTGTCCGCCGTGACCTGTTGCGGTCGACCGGGGCTTTGCCATCGGCGGTCGACCTCGTAGCTTTGAGCAGGATTGGCAGAAGACGTCTGGATCTGTAGGCCGCCTCTCCAGGAAGTCCCGTCACGCTGGATACTACTGGAGACGGTTGGTGTTCAGTCCAGCGAGCGATGAAGACGACGTTCTCGATTAGAAGAACGGCGAATATGTACAAGAGGAACCTTACGAGACAGGAACTCCGGGTGCGTTTCATCCGGGCATCCGCAATTGGTGCTTCTCTGGTGAACCTGTATATACGCAACTGCTCGCGGATTTTACCAACAGTGGAGTCACCTGCAATTTCAACCTGGACGGTGTTTCGTTCCTCTAGACATCGTGCTAACTGTTGTCACTTCAAATAGGGCCTACTGTACATTTGTTCGTGTCATTGTTGTATAAAGAAGCCATTCAGAAAGACGCGCAAAGAATTTGTGCGTCTCGGTCACATCTGCAAATATTTGATTTTAAAATCTGGCGATTACTTGCTTTTCGTTACTTTACAAGTTTTTCCGACGACTTTCCGTGTAGTTTAGTTCTTTAAATCCTCTTGCTAAAAACACCAGTGCTTAAAGCCTTAAACGTCTCCGTAACCAAGACCTATGCTGAATGCATGATATATATTATACGTTCTTCATGTCGTAAGAATTCCATAGACTGTGTTGGCGTCAAGTACAGTAATGCAGCAAGTAGCATTGAATGTTGCAATGGTCTTCCCGTAAATTCTCTTATTTTATCTCGGTGTTGTCTTTTTCCAGTGACGGGCAGACAGGCGGCTCCACACGGGCATGGGCGTCCGGAGCATTGAATGTTGCAGGCCTACGGTCTTGGAGCCGGAAGATGAAAATTACTTGTTTCTTTCGGCACAAGGCTTTGTTTTGCACCCCCTACTGAAAATGTTTTCCAGTGACGTGCAGACCTTGTTTTGCACCCCATGGAAAGGGGCCCGTGCCCCCTTTTGAATGCCTGGCCCCCAGTGGGCAGTGGCCTCTGCAGGGGCGTAGCGACGGGGGTATATCGGTATATATATACCCCCAAAGTAAGGCTACCTTAAAGTTTTTAATGTGTTTTTACGATTTATACCTCAATATCACATTATACCCACCCCAATCAAATTCCTGGCTACGCCCCTGGCCACTGTTGGGACCCGATACTTACTATACCACGTAGGCTTACCTATCAACAAATGGTTGGCCCCATGCTTAGAAGTTGCCACCCCAACGCCCCACTTGCCAAATCCTGGAACCGCCACTGCGTGCAGAGTGGTGGGCGCCCGGGACCAAATCGTTAAAAATGTTTGACGAGCAAGAAAGTAAAAATTCGACGAGCCAACTTTAGCGCCCCCATCTAGTCGGCGACCTGGCCACCGCTACGCCCCACCCATCACCCCCACTGTACGCCATTGCCTTTTTGGTCAATAAGTCGGCATGGACAACTGAAAGACGACTGCTGGATTTTCGTTGTAGTAATAATAATTATAGCCATTCACTTCCTCGGCAAGTGTCTTCCGAATTGATTTTTTTGTTTGGGGGCGTAGCCAGGATCCCAGAATAATACAACAATGGAGCCAGCGGATCAACGTGAGCTCTATCGGCCAGTGTTTAATCTAAACTCCTGGACTCCGGGGGGAAACTGACAAAGTCGGGGGGATTCTGCTAGGGGCTGCTGTTAGTTGATGTAGCTAGTATGCCAAAATTTCCAGAGGGAATTTGAAATTTACGGGGAAAGGCAATCCTCTCGGAAACGGCCTAGATTAAACCCTGCTATCGGCGCGGCCTGGGGCGCCCCAACAGTTATTAAACAATATTTGTTAACATTGGATCCAAATCCTGAACTCTGGAGCAATATTGAAGATAACATGACAACTAGTAGATAAATTTCTCGGTTTTGCACAAATCTCAAGAATAGGGTGAGGGGTGGTGTCTGGCCTCCCCAGAGGCGGATCTAGGGTATTCGGCGCCCAGGGACAAAGTGTACGTTGGCGCCCCTAACAACTGACAAGCAAAAAAGGTTCTCAGATCGTTTTCGGCGCCCCTCAACTCTCTCTTCATATAGTGCTGACGAGCAAAAAAGGGTCCTCGCAAGTGTTTCTTCTACTTTATTGTGCAGTTCACTTACCCACATATACAATTTTGGCGCCCCCTCACCTCGGCGCCCGGGGACATGTACCCCCTGCCCTCCCCTAGATCCGCCTCTGGGCCTCCCTGCCCCCTCGTGGCAACGGCCTCAGCGCTTTTATTTACACTTGGTTCGTCGAACGTCTTATCCCTTCCTCATTGGTTTTTTCATCGACTAAGATCGATAATTATAATGTTATAACAAAAGAGTCGAATGGTCGTCGAATTGTATGTACTAAACCTATGGCGCGTATAGACACAGGAAAGAATGAGCGGTCATTCATTTTCATGGGAGGGGGATATAGGGACTATTGGTGCATACGGCGCCTGAAGTGTCTGTCTTGACTGCAGCCGATCGGCGACCAAACGACACAATAGCAGGTCGTCGTCTGCGGCGACCGAAGAGAAAGAACCCCGCCAAAAAAACAAAGAACTTCTTCCGTGACGGCTTCACGACAAAAATCGATCGACCGGAGATGAAGATCGGACGTGTTGCTACAGGGAGAGAGAGAGAGAGAGAGAGAGAGAGAGAGAGAGAGAGAGAGATAGATAGATAGAGAGAGAGAGAGAGAGAGAGAGAGAGAGAGAGAGAGAGAGAGAGAGAGAGAGAGAGAGACAGACAGACAGACAGACAGACAGAGAGAAACAGAGAGAGAGAAAGAGATAGATAGATAGATAGATAGATAGAGAGAGAGAGAGACAGACAGACAGACAGATTAGCCCGCTAAAGGAAAGTGCATAGGAATTAGGAGTTAGGAGCTACTGCGGTGCTGCTGTCAAAAGTGCTATAGAAATTCACAAGATTTTTTTCTTTCTAAACTTCTAAGATTTTACTTACTTACTTAAAGAGCAAACATTCAAAAAGGGGTTCATCCATATAGTACGTACGCAAAAGGGCATATTTTCACACCCCACCACCCCACCCCATTGCACACGCCGTACATAGGCTACGCAAAAACTTCCAAATCCAACTCTCCTCCTCCTCAGCGCGTATGTAGGCCTACTATATGGATTGACCCAAAACAGGGATATTTCTAGGATTGTGAATTTTGGGGGGTGTCGAACTCAAATTGGGGGGGGAGTGTCCGGAGCTAATTAGTATGCATTTTGTATGCACGCCATTGTCACATTACCAAATTTGGGGGTGTCGACCTCAAATTGGGGGGGGCTAGGGGGTGCAAAAATATCCCTGTCCCAAAACGATTTCTCTCTCTCAAAAGTGTTTTTTGTAGACTCAAAGACAACAGTTGTGCATGTAACAAACAGAAGCTGGAATAAATGGCTGTATAATATAACATTGATTTTTACCACAGGAAAGGTCCTACTAAATCACTTTAAACTCAGTTATTTTGAATATATTTTTGCATATATTTTTGCATATATAAGAGTTTATAAGATGGAAGATCTAGTCTTCCATGTTATCCATATTATATATATATATATATATATATATATATATATATATATATATATATATATATATATATCCCCAATAAAAATCAAACAATTATATTGATAACCAGGGTGTGATTTGTGACCTGAAGCAGTGGGGGGGGGGGATATGTCCAGTTTTGGGGGATGTAGTTGTTGGGAAAGTGTAGCAGTGGGGGGGTGTAGTGGTGGGGAGATGTAGCAGTAGGGGGATGCAGTTGGGCAGTGAGGAGAAAATCCTCCCTTCCCCCCTACAAATCTCGTCCTGTTGATAACATTTAGTCAAATAATAATAAACATACAGAGTCACAAAAGAGGGCAATGTACAATTAAAATGAATTAAATATTAATAAATAATTATAATCAAATAAATCTGAATGGGTTAAAATGCTTTAAATTAATATTAGCAGCATAATGTTATTTACAATTCACTAATATAAGTCCAACTGTCTTTGTAATCTTCTAATATCTCAACGCCATATCGCTCATACCACAAGGCCTACCAATTTAACTATAACTCAGTTATAGAAAGAGGGGCAATGAAGAGCTAGATTAACCTAACGTCATTAAAGTTTATGCACATTGCTGACCCAGTATCTGATGAGTTGGTGGGCCACTGCTTGTTCAGGGGGGCAGAAGAAGCCCTGTGGATGTCTGCGGCTCAGCATCTCTTGGACTTCCAAAGCATCAAACCATTTTGCATCTTCCAATTCGTCTTTGTCCACCTATCATCAGGAAAACAGAAGTTCTCGTACGGCTAAGCAGTGGCGGCTCCACAGTGGGAGGGGGGCGTGCCCCTATTGAGTGCCTGCCCCCCCCCAGTGCCCCCTGTTGGGACCCTATACTTAATACTACATACCTAACAACAAACGGTTCGCCCCCTATTATTAGAAGTTGCCACCCCAACGGCCCCTCCCCACTTGCCAAATCCTGGCAGGGCCGCCGAGAGAAATTCCGGGCCCCGGAACAAAAAAATTTGTGGACCCTTAAGAAAAATGTATCAAGTCTCCGAAAAACCTGACAAGCAAAAAAACGTTGTCAATTCTCAAAAAACCCTGACAAGCAAAAAACATCGTCACTGGATCTGGGCCCCTGAAAACTCCATGGGCCCCGGTACAATGTACCGGCTGCACCCCCTCTCCTCAGGCCTAAATCCTGGAGCCGCCACAGCAGGCTAAGATGCCTGCTGACAATCTAAGTGTCAAATGGGCCACATGCAAAGACCTCAGTAAAGAAACCTGTAGCTCTACTACAGTACGAACTCATTATTATGAACTTCAGATATAGTCAAGTAAGCTATCCTGAGATTCTACTGAATTACCTTAGACAAAATAAAAGACAAACAGACAGAGATACTATAATAATAATACAAGACATAGAAACTTATTAACATATTAATAACGGATTTTTTCACTGAGGTCTTTTTAACGGTGCACGTTTGGATTGGACTGCTGTAGTACGCATGTATTCATGCCTCATACACAACGGCCAAACAGTCATGAATGTCAGTTTTATTACCAATTGCAGTAGTTACAAACATCTGAAAAGAAGCAATGTTTGCCAACCATTTGTCAGTGCTGCTATGGTTACGTAAGTATGCACAAAAGCTCTATGAATAATCACAAGATAGAGCAGTGCACAGGCTCAAACAGGTAGACAGAATAACAATTCGAACGCAAAGATCGATAATCTACTAGAATCCTATCGAGTTTCTACTCACTTCTACTCATTCATCCGTGACCATGATCATTGACCTGCGTCAGATAACATCGCGACTGTTCTGTGGCAGGGAAAGTCTAAGTGTTTTACCGCGAGTGCCATTTTTTTTCAGCGTCCCGGTGCAAAAGAGTGCATGAATGTCATTGCTCTGCTATGCGTAGGGGATGCGGTGTACAAATGTTTGAAATATTGTGGCTATCAATGGATATTAAATACAGCATACCTAAATACCTTGGATAATACCAAAAGCAATCATATGACCAACTCAATAATGCATTTTCCATCAACAGCTCTTTTAATCAAATAATATATATCAATTGCATTATTGACAACTTCTATTATAACAAGACAATGCCACATCATGATTCAGTTTTCATGATGCTGGTAAAAAATGTTATATGCATAAAATAATATTCGGGATTTCGTCAGTAACGCGTTAGATTCAGAGCCACCAAAATTTCTAAAATTCAGATTACATTAGCTCCCTAGGTATGTATAATGACCAATATCCTACATGTGTGACCACTATCCTCAAAGACTACAGAAATATACCGGTAAGTAGTTCTGAAATAATGTTAATTAGCGATGAACTGGGTTTCAGGTATTTCTATCTGACTAGTCATGTGACACATATTTCGATACAACGATACATTGGGCTGAGTGTATTCAAAACATGCCGAGACTAAGAAGATAATGACAGGCAAGCCAGATGTACTGGTAACTCAACCACAAAAGTCAGTTGGACTTTCACTGCACACAATTCTGCATCTACAAATTCTACATTTCCCAAGAGATCAGTGAATAACAATTCTAACACAATATAATTATGCTAATCTCAATGTTATTGTATCGGAAGGCAGATATATTACAGACAATTAATTTCCTTCCCCTGCCTCTTCATTTAGCAAATCCCAGTTAACCCATTAGATAGTTGCTCATGTTACCTTGTCCATCTTACATTACATTACAAAGGCCATTAAAGGAGTAACAGTTTCCAACTGCAAATTCAGTGACTTATGTTTCTGTTATTATTGCACGAATATTGCAATCTTTGGTTGTGATTTAAAACAAATAAAGTGATAATTCAATAAAATAAAATAAATATAGACAAAGCCTACCTCTATGGTAGTGGATTGAGCATGTGCAATGCATCCTATCATCAAAGAACTGGGCATTGGCCATGGCTGACTTGAATGGTAGTCGACCTGACCGACTCGAATGCCAGATTCTTCGTGTACTTCACGACGGACTGCCTCTTCGATGCCTTCACCTGATGGCATGTAGAAGATACAGACAAGCAAGAAGTGAAGCACAGTCCACATCACACCAGGGATATTTTTACACCCCTAACCTAACACTGGCTCTCAATCTGAGACCGACACCCACAGCACCCCCAATCTGAGAGCCAGATGACCTTTGTTTTGCTTGTCAGACTTTTTTGGCAGGGAACCCCCAGAATATACCAACAACCCCCAAATTGATAATCCTAGAAATAACACTGCATTACACAAACACACAAACAGATGGTTTATTTAAAGTCACAGCCGAAAAGCAAAAACTTTAGTGACTTGTCTAAACGAAACACGATTTCAGCTCATTTTTAAAGGGGCAAAACAATTTGGAATCTTCCATTCCTTAAGTTCTCTGAAAGAGAATTCCATAATAATCATCATGAAGGTGGGTTATTTTTGTCGGTGTGTGTGTGGGAAGAAACAATTAAATGTTCTGTACGTGGCATGAAGTGAAGATAATCCAACTTTCAAACTTGTGCTTGACATTTTCCTGCGATTAACACATCGCTAAAGCATCAACCCAGTTCCAAGTGTAAGGCACATTTATACATATTAATATTACAGGATACATTCAAATGTCCATTCAAACCAATAAAATGCCAAAATACTTTTAAACAACACAATCAAAATTGGTCGTTTTAAAAAAAACAGATAACAGGTGCAAATGTTTGATATGTCAGCCAACCTGGTTCCATGAAGCCAGCCAGGCACGTCCACATATTCAAACGATGGCGCTTGCCCCTTCCCAGCAAGATCTGACTTCGATCTGGAGACATTACCGCCATGATCACGGTTGGGTCCGTACGAGGATACGAAGTATTATGTATACCTGAAAAATTAACAGCGCTTCACATAAATTGCTGCTACATAATACATTAGAAATTATGTAGCTCTTAATTAGTTTTCTTTGTGTTTCCTCTCCTCCTAAAGCAGTCATTGTCAGCACCAGAACTAAAATCACTTAGAAATAAATTCCTATATGATTATTAATATTAGTATAATAATAATAATAATAATTAGTATTAAAACTGAAAACTTACTTAGAGTTAACATACAAACTGCTATAACATTATTATTTGCTAATTTTATATGTCAAATGACACATCTTATCCTGTATGTGGAAATCTAGTGGATACAAAACACACTTTGAACGTCAATACGGAAGTTACTATCAAAAACCAGCTCATTTTTAAAAACAGACTGAAATCCCATCTATTTCGGGAGTCATACCCTTTGTAAAGTGCCTTTGTCTTTGACTCCGCTATGCTTATGGCGCTATATAAATAGTCCAGTATACATGCATACTAAAGCACAAAAGACTTGCAAGATATCTCCAAACTTTAACGACAGTATTAGGCCATTCGCAGACGCAGATATCAAAATGCCCCGAGATAACAGATGTAAAAACAGACAAGCAAGGGACAACTGAAACTAGACGATTACTAGATAAACAAAACCAGAATTCAGTTACCCTTTCGACTTGCACACCCCTCCGATACGCAGACCCTCTTGTACCCGGCGTCTTCGACGATCGTGGCACTACCGCAGGTCGAACAAAACTTGTATCTTTCGTGCCATGCCATGAGCGAGCGGGCTTGGGCAACAATTGCCGCCTCAGACCTCGACAACTGGAATAAGTCGAGTGGATTCGACAAGAGAACCGCGCCATCTTCCAGAGAACCGATGTTTTCCGGCGTCAGATCTCCACAGTCGACGGCAAACCATCCGACAGCCTTACGGACATCGGAGGACTTGTCTCCGGCATCGCTGCTTGCATGCTCGACGCCCAAGAAAACGACAGTCGCGTCCGAGCTTAGGAACGTTTTCGCCTTCGCAAACGAAAATCTAACCAAACTGTACTTTGGCGGAACGGGATTGGATCTGGCGAGCGGCTGAAGACGGGTGAAGAGCACGTAGATGGTTTCGTTCTTGGTCGTCAGAGATTCGAGCCATTCTTTTTCGTTGCGTCGCTGCGACGTACGGTCGAGAGGACTGTCGCAAAAGAAGTTGGACTTCTTTGCGGCAACAGGCAACCCGGCAGCCAAATGTTCTTGCGTTTCAGTCGCTTTTGACAAGACCGACGCCGTTTCTTTGCTCTGCCAAAATTCCGCGATGTCTACGGCATTCTGACCGACTGAATTCCTCATGCTGATATCCGCCCTAAAATGAAAATCAGCCATTTGGTAAACACTACAATGATCCACTATACTAAGACTTAAAATGACTTATTTCATTTAATTATATGAAGAATCTGTAGGAAAATAGGAAAATAAAGAAAATATGGGGTGCAAGTGAATAAGTTGGTGGGTCACATCCTATGGAATACCTTCAAGTTGGTTCAACCAATCAAACACTAGCACTAATTCTATGGACCTACCTCTTTTTGAAACAACTTAAAACTTATCTCTTTGTCAATATACAGTAATTTGCTGTGGAGCGCTTCTGAGTGATTTTTCACAAGAGGCGCTATACAAATATTGTTACATTACATTACTATTACAATAACGAAATGGACATTTGGCTGATGATGGCTGGTTAGAATTGAAATTATAGTCAGGGATAAATAAGTAAGTAAGCATCACAGTGTTGATGTGAGAAACAACTTTTAATTTTTCAAGCTCATCTGCATTTACCATGAAAGTAATCTGATTGTTTACAATCAGGTTATAAATAACTGGAAAGAATTTTACACGAATTCAAATTCTCATGAAGATTATAACCAGAAATGATTATAGAATTCATTCTGGGATATAAATGAAGATAAGGTAAAATTTCAGGACTTCAGGACCTATCTCAGAAATAGTTATTTGTAAAACCTCACTAATCACAAATCCAAACACGTCAAAGGACAAGTGATAAAATTAGCATCAAAATGCAAATCTAGGCGGTTTTTGTCCTTTCCAAATTTTTCTAACCCTTTGTCCAGAAGCACAGTGACTGCCTCTTTGTGACCATTTCTAGCGGCAAACATGAGAGCGGTCCAACCACGGTTGTTGGTCGCATTGACGTCTGGAACGGCTGAAAATACAAGCGAATCAAACAGAATTCCTGTTACGTTTAATTATTTATTCAACAAATCCTTTTGTTTCAACATTTCCAACTTCTCGCGAGATTCTGTACAAAGAAACCTGCAAAGGGAATTTTAAACTGCCACAAATGGAACAACAAAATAGTCAAATAGACCTCTTAACTAACACCACTTTCAGAATGCCAGACCAAAAGAGAACGCAATTGGACTAGACGATTAAGACAGGTGCACAGCCACGCAAAGCCTATGAATAAATCACTGAAGAGAAAAAGCACATGTCTCAAGACAGAACCTGCATGATGATGACTCTTGAGTACATGTGGACAACAAGGATGGGGAATAATTAGAAGGGATAAAGCCTTGGTATTCAGATCTCGAGCACAATTCTGCGCTCTATAAACGTCACTAATCACTGGAGAAGAAAGTTTCAAGGACCTCTAAGAGCTTCCAGGACCGCTTCCACATCTCCATTGGCAGCTGCCTGGTGCAGCTGATCCACGTAGTTGTTATACATATTCGTCCCGTCCGACATTTTGAATAGCTGCACTTTGAACTTTGAATAGCTGAGCTTTGGAACTCAATTCCAATATCCCTTCGTTGTCTACATCAAAGCCAAATAACAAACTCTGAGTCACAATTTTCTCCCCTTCTTGCAACATCTCCTCATGTTTTTCTTTCCTAAAAACTAAAAAATCATTTCTCTTTATAAAATCATTTCCTCCATAGCTATAGCGTCGACTCGCCCTTTTGATTAAATGACCCGGCATGAATGACCCACCTTTGGCTATAGCTACTTCATTTGAGATTGAGCGCATTTAAGGAGCTACTTCGGTGCATCTTTTGAAGCGCTTTAGAAATTAACGAGATTTTACTTACTTACAAATAGTCGAAATCGACGATTCAACGATTATTAGCATTTAACCGCATAAAAAGCGCCAATAAGAATAGTTCACGACTCAACTTTGAACACAAGGTTAGGGTTAAAGACCTCTCACTATATGACCTTCGACCTGAGGTCACGTGGGCAGATCCAAGAGTTATGTGTTAGGACGGTTAGTAGACATATAAAATATACATATTCAAATATTCGTTTTAAAATTAAATTCAGGATTTATCGCGATCTTTGTCTGCGTTTTAAGGCTGCAACACGTACTGCTCTGCATTGTTGTTAATGCAACACATTGATATCTGCTAAAATCTCATTGATTGTTAATGCAGCAGCACACAATTGATATCATTATTCTTAGCTCTCAGAAGATTTAATATGCTAAATAACTAGCTTTAATAACTTCGAAAGAAACTCCAAAAATATGCTTCAAATTGCTTAAATTGATTGAATAATCAAAATCCTAAATTAGGAATCATTTAAACACATTGAAAATTCGCAGTCGCATTCATCAAAATATATTCATCTAAACACCAAAACTTTTCACGTAATAATTTCAGGAAAGAAAATTAACAACATTATGATTTTGTTATTACTTGAAGGTAAAATATAAGTTCGATTTGCTTGAATATTTAACATCTACCAGCCAACCTCAATTTTCATCAAATATTAGCGCTATAAAAGCACTGGGCCACTTGCAAGACAAACGTTTGGTTATTTGTATAATAATTTGCCAAATTTTGTGTTTACTCAGTTAACAACGCCACGTTTTAAAAGCGAAAAGTAAATACTTGCTTCAAAAAGTACGCTTCATTTGCTTCTTTAAAGTATTCCATTGAATATTTATCGTTATTGTGTGACAATAGTTCTTTTGTGGACTGTTTTGAGCGAAAATGTGATATAGTTCGCCCAGGTGGCTCTCAGGAGATGGTCTATCGACCCGGGTTCAATACCCGGACGGTCAAAGATTTGTTTTTAATGCAATCGCATGTCTGCCGACACGGAGTGGACGTTAAAATGGCCTGTGTAATTAATTTATTAAGATTTGCTGTGCCCTGATATGTTAGCGGCGATAGACAGTGAAGCTGTTGTAACTGCCTATCAGAATAGCCGCTATAATAAATACCTAACAAAACAGCCGCACAAAATTATCAAAACACGTTCTACAACCGGTTGGTCGCAGGAACTCAGGAGAGAAAGGGATTGATGAGAAAAACACCGAGGAAAAACCTAATTTGCAGAAATTAAGCTTCACGAAAGCTATACAAATTAGATTGATTACATTACTTAGTTGACGTAAGGTAAGAGGTTAAGTTAGTCCCGGACTTGAGCAGCATAGGGCCTGGTGCTGATCTCTGTGTACTAAACAAATATCAACACGGGTGGCCTACTCCATTAATCCAAAGAAGTTTGCTGTTGCTTTTTCTCTCTCTATCTCACTTGCTGTGACCAATGATGTCTTTGTTGTAGAGACGATGGCCAGCGATGGGAGATAGCGAAATTGATGTCGGAAGAAAAGATATTCATGACAAATTGAAGGCTCGGAAGAAAAGGAGGTTTTTCTTGACATAAAGATTAGTGATTTAAAATTTCAACATCTATGTCTCTTCCCAATTCCCCATAAAGTAAGTAAAGTTTTTCACCCATAGGCTCACGCCCGGAGCATTTGTAGCCAGCAGCCCATAGGTTCTTTTCTGGCTCAAGGGTTTTGTTTTTACTGTCTTAGTGCCATAAAGATTAGTGATTTAAAGTTTCAACATCTATGTCTCTTCCCAATTCCCCATGCTGGACCTAAATTATGAACAATATTTCTAAGAACTAGAAAAGCTATAATCATAAGTTATCTTTGCATAGAAGTATAGATATATGATGTCTATTGTTGGCTGCTAACAGGAATAAAAGGCATGCATAATTGTATATATGTGTGTATGCACTTGTGTGTGTGTGTTCATGTGTATGTGTTTGCATGTGTGTGGAGGTGATGATTCTATTTTTAATATAAAATAGAGCTGTAACCCTTTGGAACAAGTGATTTACAAATTCTGTCTATTTATCAGCAGACACGTCTGTCTTTCAATGTGGCAATTATCATTACATACGTTTGTAGTTAACAGCCATGATGAAATTATATTTTATGAAATCTGATGATATTGCAGAAAAAAGCTAAAAAGAACGAAGCCAACTTTAAAAAACCTGAAGGAATGCATCGTGAACTCTGGGGTTTGCTATGGACAGACAACAAGTTTGTATAATGAAAGCTAATGATTATGTTATGATGAATATTGCTTTTAGATCATAGGCATCATCAACATTGCTCTGGTTGTTGAATTTTGAACTAATGTTCGGTTAGGTTTTGATTGATTTAAGCTTTTATGGACATTAAGGCTGTTCTGGCAAGAGTTTTGTTATGGGATTTGGGATTTCTAACAAGGCAATTTAATATAATGCTGACTAATCAGTCAGTCAATTAATCAAATTCTGTGACACCACTGTCACGGTGACTGATATCATATGATGGGACATCAAACCCTGACTGATATAGATCCTGGCAGGGATTTATCTACACTGCCAGTGGGGGGGATTACACCCCCGGTTTTTGACAGGCACCCCCCCATGTTCTTACACCCCTGCCAGGGGTGGTGGCTATCACTCAGACATATGTTAAAAGTAGTATGAAACTGCTGTGAATGACAGTGGTGTTATGATGCAGCTGTTTCATACTGTGTATTATATGTTCAAATCAGAAATTTCAGTTTGCAAATGATACAAAACCACTTAAAATCACATTATTATTATTATTATTATTATTATTATTATTATTATTATACAAAAAACTAGCCATATAAGACTCAACACTGGACATTAACACCCCTGTAATTTTGAGACACCCCCAAACGCAAATTCCTGGAAAAACCTGGATCCTGGTCAAGGGAGGAACGGTCAGTCCATATCATCGGCTTTTGACTGACGTGGTCGTGTTTAAATTAAAAACAGGACAGCTATCTGACTGACTGTTTCACGTGTTTTTATAGAGATGGTCCTCCTATCATTCCTACTGACACTTATCAAGGTTACAAGCAGATGAAGGCAAAAATTGGTCAAAGCCGCGTGCGGCCGTGGAAGTGGATGCCGTTCACAAATCCTGCTCGTAAAGTAATAATAATGCTGTGTCACCTTTTCAGAATTCTCTGCTACTCGATGAAAATTTATTATCTTCAGTTTTGCAGTCACAGGTTATTTATGTATTTTTAATGATATGAGAAGGGAATGTTTTGAATGCATTGTGCTTCTTACAGGATGGCGCTGTATTTTATCACTGGCGCCGTTTGGCTGATGAGGGACTTGATTATCCTTTTGCGCGATTCAATAAGGTTAGATAGCTATCATTTATTAATTATTAGTTTCTGGAGTATCACTTAGTGATAGATTTACAGCTTATTTGGGTCAATGGTACAGAAATATGTTATGTTTTAATAATTTTGTTGCCATAACTTCTAGAGTGCTTGAATTTTAACATGAAGAAATTAGAAGTTGTTTAGGTAAAGGTTTTAACTATTTTGCTGATTGCAAGCATGTGTTGTATGAAGCACATGTTAAGTTACCATTATTCTAAAAATGCTGTTTAATGGCTAAAATAGCAGAACATAATATTAAGCTTATGTGATGCCCATATTAATCAAATTCATTTGTTTGAACTGGCAGCCAAAAAAATATAAGGCTAAAATGAAACTTAGATTTGCTGTCAAGATAACTTGATGCTGAAATTCAAAGTCTGCATATTTTGAATTTTTAGAATATTTGATTTATGTAAAATATGTTTAATTTTATTTCGATATTATTGATCCTTCAGGCCGTCAATGTTCCTATTTACTCCGAGCTGGAATATCAGCAGCATCTTCACGATGAAAACTGGTCGCGGCCAGAGACCGAGTACCTGCTCGAACTCTGTCGTAGATTTGACCTTCGTTTTATCGTAATACACGATCGATGGGACAGGCAGCGCTTTCCAAATCGGTCAGTTGAAGATCTGAAGGAACGATACTATGTTATATGCAACACACTGGCCAAGGTAAGGGGTCACAGTTGATTATTGTCTTAACGAAATAAGATTGTAACTTTGAAAATCCATTAGTGATGTTGTAAAGGTCGAGACTTGTTTTGCTTGGCCTAACCTCCTTAGATTGCTCCCCTGCAAAATCTGATTGACCTTTCTGGCTTGACCTGGCTCTAAATTGGACTGGATTTGGTATGCCATCGTCTTTTGTTTTTAGGGATTATGGTAGATTATATATTGATTGGTTAATGTGATTTAGATGTGTGAATGTACGCCGTCGACATGATATATTAAAGTTTTGAGCCAAGCGAGAGCGTTGAAATCGTTGTGGATATTTTCTATTTCTGAGAATTCTTATTCATAGATATTGTGGTTATTTGGTTTTTATTTTGTTCGTTTTAAATTAGCTTTTTGCTCGTATTCGTGTTTCAATTTAAAGTCTTGTTTCGAGTTTGTGTAAATATTTTCCCAAGTTATAGTGTAAATAAATTAGGTATTATTATGTTATGTAAGTTTTTTATTTGATGTTTGATAAAAACTTGAAAAGTTAGAGACTGTTGTCTGATGTTAGGTAAGAAGCACAAACCCAAATGAGCTGAAAATTCGTGTTTTTGATGCCTCACATGAAAGAAGGCGGAAGGAGCAACTGGAAAAGCTTTTCCACAGAACGGAAGAACAGGTACCATAGTTACATGCCTGTTGTATTGGTTCTGAGTCTATAAAAGTGATTGAATGTTATTACTTGCCAAGAAGTCTTGAAACTAAATGTTTTTATTTCCTATAAATTATGCTGTTACTAAGTTCATGTATGGAAATGCCAGCAGAAATCTAATCTGAAAATTCTGAATCTTCATATTGCAACAGTTTCCTTGTCTTCTGATTGTCACAGTGCATACTGCTTGCATCATTTGTACACAGAGTGCGATTTGTGACCTGGAGCAGTGGGGGGGATATGTTGAGCTTGGTGGGGATTTGAGTTGTACTGCTTGCATCATTTGTACACAGAGCAGTGTGACCTGGGGATGGGGGGGATAGTGGTGGGGTATGTAGCAGTGGGGGGATGTAGTGGTGGGGTATGTAGCAGTAGGGGGTTGCAGTTGGGCAGTGGGGGAATCCCCTTCCCCCCCTACAATTCGCACCCTGTTTGTACAGTGTACACCCCACCAGTTTGTTATGCACTTATGCACTTTTCTTTTATGCACTTGAACTTGTTCCGAACCGTTCGCAGATAGAAGAAGAAGAACGGTTGGTCCAGGAGCTTAAGAAGATCGAACAGAGGAAGAAGGAACGAGAGAAGAAAGCCCTTGACCTTCAGAAGCTAATCACTGCGGCCGACAGCAATCTCGATTCTCGGCGTTCGGAGCGGAAAGCATCCAAGAAGGTCGTGCCATGCAAAGTTCGCGACGCTACTGTAAGTTTGCACTAGGTTTCACAATAGCTTGATATGATTGATTTGATTATATTTTTTCATCATTCTTGCTCTAACTCAGTACAGTAGAACCTCATTATATCGAAGTTCAAGGGACCGTGATAAATACTTCAATATATCCGAGGTTCGATATATCCGATTCCTGTATCATTAAAACTGTTTTGGTGGGACCGGCGCTCAAACTTAGATATAAACGCGATTTCGATATAAGCGAGTTCGATATAACGAGGTTCTACTGTAGTTCTCAAACTGTGGTCTGCCAAGCAGTTTCAGAGGGACTATAAGGGGATAACTTTCTCAAGATATCTCACCAACGCCTCAGAACACAAAACACGCTGATGGCTCTAAGAGTGCTGATTCAATTTGAATTTAAATTTGATGACTAAGATTTACAATTTTACTGATTAAATAATATAATTGATTGACAAAACAAGTAGCCTATGTGTTGATTAGTTTGAGAACTGCTGCTCTAACTTGTTAACCATACATCCTTTGTTGATCAGTCTGTGTGGGTGTGGGTGTGTGTGTGAACTAGATTTAAATGAAGATTTAGTAATGTGCTTCATCGATTTTGCCCAAGTTTATGACTCTATTTGGAGAGAAAGGACATGGAAACTTCTGGGGAAATATGGTATTGATGCCAAAATAATCAGTGTAATTGAAAATTTATACAGCGCAGTTTTACGATTATCAGAATTGATAGAGTAGATCTAAGAGACAGAGTGGTTCAGACTCAAAACAGGATTTAGACTGAAGCTGATGTTTCTGCCAATGAGACTATATTGATTTTATAATGAATGAAGATGGATCTATGTTTAACAAATGATTTGTTATTGTAATGGCCTGTCTCCAAGTGAGTTTGTTATTCTTCAGATTTTGAATTTTCAATTTACTTCATAACGCAAAGTTGATTTGATTTTTTTCAGACCACTCCTGAAGCGACGAGTATCAAATTTCCTGATTTCAAGCAATCGGGAGTGTCTCTTAGGAGCCAGAGGGTAAACACTGCTTCAACTTACTTACTTACTTACCTTTAAAATGCATTATCGGCTGCATGGAACCAGTGTTTGCCTCACTGTGTTACAGTGGATCTAAACGGAGATTTTGATCTGGGTCCTTTTGATCATTTGCGTCAACTCATATCTAAAATAGTTTTATCTCATCACCATGTTATGATGCTGCATTGTTAGTAGAACATTCATTGTTTAGCAAGCACGGATATTCTTTGTCATTATTGTGGGGTGCTGCATAGCTGCATGACAATCATAAAGGGGAAAGGTGCATGTGTGTGTGTGTGTGTGCCTGTGTGTGTTTAACCCCTTAACCGTGTATTTAACTGTAACTCAAATGTAAAATGGACGGATATATCCGTGATCCCCAGTTAAGGAGTTAATGACATTAGCCAATGGACCTTAGTTTATTTCCATTTCTTAATTGTTAAAAGTTTTTTTTTGTCGTTTAGCACACACATTTTTAATATCAATACTGCAAAATAGTCCAAAAGGCAATGGTATTGTACAAATATACATAAATGTCTCAGAACCATTGAATAGGGTTGTGATTCAATGACAATGTCTGGATGTGATCTGGTGTTTTGTACATAGATGAAGCTTCCTGCTTCGCTGGGTCAGCGCAAAACAAAAGCCATTGAAACAACCCTGGAAGAGCTGGGAATTGGTTAGTTGAAGCTGTATATGAGTATGTCACCAGCAAGCTTAATATAGGGTGCAAGTTAGCCGAGTGGTAACAACATTGGATGATGGAGCAGAAGGTTGCAGGTTCAACTCCCGCAGGAGCCCTGAGGTCGACTCAGCCTTCTTTCGCCAGATGGCGATGGCAAATGAGTAGCGGATTAATATGCGGAGTAAACAGGCGCGTTGCATGAGAACACTGGCCCCATATCATGTAACTTGCACCAGTTGCCTGGCTGAGGGCCTTGAAATGGAGATCAGTGCCGCCCTAGGAGCCTTAAGATTAGCCTTGAGTGCTTGGGAAGGATTTTACTTTTTACTTAGGCTTATTTTGGTTGTGTTGGCAGTCGTACGACGCAGAAATCAAATGGCACTCTTCATGTGTGCAAGCACTGTTCTCTATTTTGTGCAGCATAGATTATGTTACTGCAAAGTCCATGCAGTGAAGAAAATGGCTCATTGCTGTATGCAGTGTTTATTCTAGGCCTTCTCTGGGGGGAATTCCCCTAAAGTTTTAAAATTCCCCAAAATTTTTTATGTTGACTGGGGGGATGGAAATCCCTCACCAAAAGTGTGGAGACTTAGACCTTGTCCCTCCAAACATTTCAAAATCCCCCCCAATGTCAAGGTTACTAGAATAAACACTGGCTGTATGTCATTTTGCAATATCAATTGTCACTTGCAACAAGTGGAGATAATAATAGTAATAATAATAATGATGATGATAAACTTGGATTGTCTACCCAGAAGAGCATTGTCATCTTATACATTTTTATCAAAATTTTGGAAATGATCTTGTATCAAGTTAAAACAAGCTGTGATGTTTTGCAGATTTAAATCCTATGCCAACACAAGAGATAGTAATATCTTTCAACGAGCTCAGACAGGACATTGTACTGATGAACGAACTGAAGGTGGCGCTAGCAAACTGCGAGTACGAACTGCAGACGCTACGACATCGCTTTGAGAATTTGACCCCAGGAAGTGTAAGCATTCTTTCACTTCACTCTTAAATCTTTTGTATTATCAATGTATGCCATGTATTATAAGAGCGTGTTAACCCCTTAACTGTGTATTTAACTGTAAATCAATGTAAAATGGACAGATATATCCGGGATCCCCAGTTAAGGGGTTAATACAATTTCGTCAACTTCAGTTCTTAGGATTGTTTGAAACAGTGCCCAAGCTTGGATTAATGAAACCACATTTTGGTCTGGATAAGAATCTCTTATGAGATTATGTAATTAGCTGGTTCAGATACTATTTATAATAATTAACTGTCCTGTTGGTAGAATGCTTCATAAATGGGCATTAGATTTAAGTTTGTTATGTAATTATTGTTCACTTTTCTAAACCTTTTTGGGCCTATTTTTTTGTACCTTTACAGATCAGTGAACTCGACAGTAAAACAAGAAAGCATGGCAGTCGGTTTGCCAGATTTAAATCCCGACACACCGTAAACTGAGATCACCAGAGAATTGAAGATCTATGTTTCTTGTGCAGCATTCAATGGCCACATAATTTGACAGTTACCGGTATATCTAATACGATAGTAGGACAGATGGCGTTTTACTTTTGGGCCAAGCAAAGAAGACATAATATCAATTGCATTGATCAGTTATTGAAGACAGACTAGTATTCTTCCAGGGTTAACAAAAACCTTTGCTGCTTACTCAAGAAGGCTTTGTTATGACTGCCACATACTCTTGGTTTTGTGCAAAAATCTACCACCACTTTCAAAACTGCATTGTCATTGTACGTCAAATAAAAGTAAATTTGATATTTAGTAGTATAGATTTTAATTTTCTACTGATTTAATTTGTATTACTACTGTATATTGAATATGGAGTCATTGGTGGTCAGGTATTACCCCCAAAATTAAAAATTATTAAACACATGTTCATTTCACTGGTTCTTAACGATTAAAAATTTTTGAACAAAAAAATACAACTGTTCATTTCTTATGGTTCCTTTGAACATTGTTATTGTTAGCCAGGAATTCACTGGGGCATATTCCTGCCATCAGCATTGGGGGATAGAATAATTTGTTAAAAAGTATACCCACCCATAAATAGGTTTAAACTCTAGTGATTATATTACCTTATTTTGCTTGCCAACCTTTTTCGAACATTAAAAAAGCACAAAACATTGGGGTGGAATAAATAATACTATATACTCCTTCACTAATTATTGGGTGGGACCATCCCCTGCAGTCCCCCATAATCTATGCCCCTGGGAATTCATATCTGTCTTGGATGCATTAAACAACCCCGGGTTTGAAATATGTTGTTTCTCATAGGTTACAGATAAAACATAATTAATAGCATATCATTGGCATACAAATGGTAACAGAGATCAAGACGTCTTTCAATCACTTTACATGCATGGTGTCTCAATGTAACTTTATTAACACAATATTATTTTACAGTGCATTAAAACATAAGACTTGCTATAGTATAACTAACTACGCACAGGATTCAATTAACATGAATTCATAACAGCTATAACTCGTCTAGCATGCTCAAATGACCAACAAAGCCTGCACCTGTTGACCACGCATTAGACTTTGCACAGTTAAAAGTCATAGTTTGCACAGTTAAAAGTCATAGTTACACACAATAAGTTCTAGCCATAAATGACAGAAAAATTCAAAGTACCGTGTATTAAGTCGGTGTCTAAACATTAAAACAACAAAATAAAATTAAAATCCGTATAATCAGAAAAATCACTGGTAACTGGCACACGAGTTTAAAGTTGAATATCAAGAAAGAAATATTGGTCTTAGTACAGCAACTTTATGGTACAACAAGAGTCATAACCATCCATCATCACTCCCATTCATGATTCATATGACTATATATATATATATATATATATATATATATATTTATTTATATATACACACACATATATGAATATAGTCATGACCTCATTCATGGATATACATATTGGCAAAACGACAGGGGGCCCTGGCCCCCTAATCAGATCGGTCGTGAGATTTGTAAAAAACCGGCAGGTAGTTTGGGGAGGGGGGGGCTAGTATTAGATTGAGGAAAGGCAGCAGACCTCAAGCATTTGAGGCAATGACCTTTTTTGTTCGTCAAGCCTGGCTGAAAAATGCTGAAGTGCCTCCCCCCATTCTGAAATCCTCACTACACCACTGATATCTTTTACTGTGTAATTCCCAAGTTGTCTCTTCTGATAACTGGAATGAATTCTTCTTAGGCAAGTCATTAGTCCTGTCAATAATTTAATTCCCATTAATGCACCCAGTTCTTGTTCTGGTATTCTTTTGTAACACCCGTCCGTTGCTTTTTGCAGCGTCTGGTATATTTGGCTGCAGATCTCAGAGCCCAACAGTAGGTCTATGATGTGTACAAAATTCAGATTGCCAGACATTTTTCCATATGATGACGTTGAGCGCTAGGGTCGTCAACTGACGTCCTTATTTTGGTTTCTCAGGGCGCTAGGGACGTCATATGACGTCCTTAGTTCAATGCAAACTATTTTAGCTTATGCGGATCTTGGAATCATTCTTCTGCTTCCTTTAGCTACTAGAATGAGTGACCAATCAAAAAGGCGTATTCTATGGAAGATGTATGAATATTTGTCCTATAAACATTTGTTCAAATACCACAATATACTCAACCACAGCCTCGTAATTATAATCCTCCCTGACGCGTCCTATAAACGTACACCTGGAGAATTCCTGCTACAATGTAATTACGTGGCTTGCTTTGTCAACTCTTCCATCCAGTGAAGCGGATAATTTTTGGCTCGGGGTGTGAGGGAGGCATTTGGACCAGACAATGAAGGTTGGAATTTAAATTGAAATTGTTTCCATTTTATGGCAGTAATTTCTCCACTCTCCATTGTTGAGCTAACTATTGTTCTGTCACCTTACAGGGCACCGGCATTTTCCCTATGAATTGGTGCATACCTGAGTAAAGAGAACATGATACTAGTAACAGATGCCTTCTAAACGCATCTGTTCCAAAATATTTTCCTTAACAGGCGTCTAATGTGATTGTGCCTTGAAAATAATCTAGCAGCATTCACGTTGGTCACGAATGAACGCATTCCACACCAGCCGCGTCCCAGTAATCAATCGTATCGCAGTCAATGTGTTAATTCCCATTTTGCAAAATACATTCCCCAGTAGCATGACAAGGCAAAGTGGCAACACCAGTCCTATCCAAGTACTCTTAAGTTGTTAAACCAGTCCATGGGACTATATACTTTCAGCCAAATGCCTGACTGCAATCACAGCACACTTCAACCTCCTCAAATCTGTTTTGTTCTTCACTGACAATTGCTTCTAATCCTACTTTAACCACATTTGTATATAATTTCTGTTCGGTGTTGTATATTCTAAACCACAACACGAACCTGCACATTAGATAACATTTTTCACAACAGATATAACAGATACACTTCACCGGATAACATATCTGCCAGTGTTTTACTGACTAATAATACAGATACATGAGAGTCAGCAACATTGTTGATTATGCATGCTGATGGTAATGAGCAATCACAGGGCTGTTCATAATTTTAAGATTCTACAAAGCAGATCCGTTATTTCAAATGCATTCCGGAACCATCAATATTCATGAATCTCATAAATATGATATTTCACTATTCAGATAAACAGCAACTATTTTAACAGATTTCTTTTAAAGATAGAAAGTCTTCAGATCATTTCTATGCAAGTACTGGTAATATATGCAGAAGGACAGCTGAATATCAAAGAATTCATAAAAATGAACTGCTTCAATTAATAAAAGCATAAAGGCAATGAAAAGCATGTCATGAAGCAATGTAAATACTATACCAACATCTATGACAAGCATAGGAATTTCATGTATAACACAAGATACAACTTAAGAATAATTTCTGTCGAAAGAACACTGAAATTTACAATACAGTCAAACCTCGTTATCTTATCTACAGCAGTGCCTGTGCAAATATTTCAATTAACCAATTACAAGGATTCTGAAAGCAAGTCAGGCAGACCCTTTGTGTTTAATAAAGCATTGTTAATACTGGTCAACTAAAATCAGTCAATATATAATTAGTTATGTCAATATAACTGGCACAGTCAGATCAAAGGGCAGGCACCTAACATGAAGTCACTGGTTACCACTGGACAATGCAGCCATAGTTTTATATAAATATGAGAAATTGTTTAAATGCCTCCATATTTGGCTACCGATCATCAAGCAGGACTAGCAGATAAGACGCAGGTTAGCCTGTGAAATAAAATCTTGTTCGCTCAAGTCTCTGACAATCAAAGGTCTAATACACCGAAGGTTGTAAATGTCTAAACTTGAAAAATGCAGTTATACCACCAGATTGATTCATTTTTGACTGAATTGGTCAACCATTCTAGCCAAGCAGGCAGTGGGCATGCATTGGCATGGCTATCTGGGCAATGGTAAAGTAGAAAGTCATGTTACGTAGGACCATCCTCATCGACTTAGTGGCAAGGGTGAAGATGGTGACTTTTCGGGGTAAAATACACAGCGAGAAATGTTCCATGGCTAGAGGTGATTTTGGCCACTTAACAGGGACAAGATAATGAGGCTTCACTGTACTATAAAGAAACCCTGGAAACTACAGTTACAACAATTCAGAGGATATGTCGTTCCATTAAACTGGATCGATAGAAAAGACAATTATGTATTAACAGCTGAGGCCATGTAACTTTACTGACTGCAAGGGTCAGTGACCACAGACATCGATATATGAACACATAAACATCAATGCTAAAATGTTAACTGCCCATTTGCTCATTTCAAATCACATCATCTCATAAGATCACTGACCTCCACGTGTACTTATGAAAAATACATAAAAGAAAATAAATCAAATTAATGCCAAGCACATTAAAGAAAATGTAATAGCAAGGCCCAACTAAGCAAACTGCAACAGCTAGAATATCAAATACAATCCACACTAATAAAGGATTTAGTCCAAAGTGAAATACAGAAAGCTTATCTACTGCCTAAATAATACCTGATACAGATGGATAAATATAAATATCCCACAACTTTTAGATCATTTTGGCAAAAATATAATTTGTCCATGTTTAAGTAACAACTTAATTGAAAAAACTTATACCTAAACCTGTTGGTTTCCTTTAAAATATGATGCACTTATCTAAGAAAATAGCATATTATTCACACTGAACCCATTAACCTCCAGCTTATCACAATAAAGCAATTCAAGACTAAGGGTTTTCTCAGTTTAGCATTATGTTTATTAAGAAAAATAAATGTCCGTGCTGTTTTGCTGCACTATTGGTATTGGAATAGCATACTGCACTTCTATTAAAATATACAATATTGTTAACCATCTAAATTTTATCAATACATAGCAAGTGAAAAAACTAGCATCAAACTCAATAGCATTATAGATTTATGGCATTGGTATCAAGAAGCATTCAGGAACAATGACAACCGTTTAAATTACTTTTTTCTCTTTACTCTCCGCATGAATCACACCATTGGTGCCTCTCTTTGCTGCAGAAGATGGCACAGCATACGATTGGTAGAAGAAATGTACAAAAAGAACAAAGTAGCTCAAGTACATGAGCAACGCAATGGTAACATTTTCAAGCGATTGCTCACAATTTCCTCCGCTTAGTTTGATCAGTGTTATGTTTACACAGATTGCAGTGGCCACAGCCATCTGTACAATCTGCAGAGTGGTGATAAACATGCTGATGAACTGCGGAATTCGAATCTTGATCGACTTTAGGGCAAAATAGGAGTACATAAGCGAATGGATACTGAAATTCATAACCGTAAACCACCTACCAGCAGAAATGTGGTAATGGTATGAATAGAAACTGTACAGCAGAGTTGCAGCATGATGGTAGCAGTGGAGAAAGGTGAGTCGTTGCTTGCGAAGAACGATAAAGGCAGTATCTCCGAGTTCAAAGATTTTTGAAGCTATGAAGAGATACGCCCACAGGGCTGTCTGCTCCCCACGATAAAAAGACGAATCACAGATCGAGTATGTCCAGCCATATTTCGCAAGTGCTTCAAAGAGATCGGGAGCTGTGCGAATTGTTCCTGCTATGCTAAATACAGCAAGGCTTAAACTCCACAGAAACATAGGCCGTCGGAGTTGAAAGCCTGGGCGATCTTTAAGGTAGCTTCTTCCTCCCAAAACAAGCAGAACGTAAATCACTGCAGCAAATGAAGCCACATGCCTAATGCTTTCACCCCACTTTCTGAAACCTTCAACATCAAATGATCTCTCAAGTCTCTCGAACATCATCTTTGCTTCACAAATCACAAAACCTACAAAACCATTGAAAATAGCAAGCTATTCAAAACAGCTCTAGGCATTGCTCCTCCAAATTTACCAAGCAGTCAATTATTCTGCAACACGTTAATCACATCCACTTAATCATTGCATAGAGAAAACAGAAAAATTACCCACAACAGCTTTTTTATTACATCTATCATTTGCATGTTTGCAATACATCACCAAACCAATATTATTATTGTCTAATACATCAATGCCATAACAACTAAATTAGGTAGACAGCATAATTCTTCAAATGGTAACATCATTGAAGCAACTCTTCAACTGTCCCTTTTTTCTTTGTCTTGTCCCTAATTTATCACTTAATTACCGTGCACGATTTCGGTGTCATCACACAAGGGCATGCTTACGACAAGAAAATCAGCTCAATAATAATAAAAATGATAATAATGATGATGATGATGATAATAATAATAATCGCTGGCTTTAGAATGGTTCAGTGGGATTTCTGCCGAGTTATGCGGACGGACCACTGTGAAATATTTTCCACGTGGAGAGATAAATATAAATCAGGCATGTAAAACAACAGATCATGCAAAATTCAAAACTTGATGCAGAAAAATTAAAGGCGCTTACACCGAGGACAACAGCGCCTACGAACCTCCGAATTCCGAACGAAAACAAACGCACAAAATCTCCGAAACAATTCGTCGAAAGTCTTCGGCTTTCTACGCCTCCTCCTTGAGACACGCACAGTCTCTCTCTGTCCACACTCCACAGCACTGAGTCCTTGACACAGTGAGACAACAATCGAGGACATAGGATAGGACCATAGATAGGACGCTGGAACTGGCACGTGGGACCACGGTGGCACGACAAAGGATACTTATTTAGCGCTGGTATTGCCTATTTGGGAAACTGCCAGAAAACTATGCAACCATATAAATTTTAAAAAACGCTCTAAAGACCTGACGTTAGTATAATTCGGGCCAGCAGAACACAAGGTTATGAAAAGATAGCTTGATTTAAAAGGTTTAGGAGACATGGCTCTGCATAAGCCTAGGCGTGAACATGGTTTAAAAATTGGATGTGCAGACCTAGTGTATTTAATAATAATAATAATAATAATAATAATAATAATAATAATAATAATGCTTCTGACCTTATGGATTCTTGGACCTTATGGACTTGTGGTTCTCACACAGCAGTGGCAGCTCCAGGATTTGGCAAGTGGGGGCCGTTGGGGTGACAACTTCTAATCATGGTGGGGCAAACATTTTTGTTATGTATGTAGCATTAAGTATAGGGTCCCAACAGGGGGCTACTGAGGGGGCAGGCACTTAATATGGGGCACGGGCCCCCTGTGGAGCCGTCACTGTCACACAGGGCAGTCCCTACTGAAAAACTTTAAACCTTGTTATATTATATTATATGATCGTTAAAGAACATGCATTTCTTATCAAATATTACCCCCAGGTTGCGGACAGACTGACAGATTAACTGTGATGTTATCAAATATAAAGTATATATATATATATATATATATATATATATATATAATCCTTCAGAGCATCCAGCGACACCTATAACAGGTTTATTGTGACTAGAATTCTGGCAATATGTGAACAGAGTTGGTCAGCAAACTGCACGATCTTGAATTCAGCTTGATAGAAGTGACTATTGCATTAGGTCATTCATACTCACTTTCTGAAGTTGTGCCACACGACTGGTGGTTTAATGGAAAATCAACCACACAAAACTGTTGGCCATGATTTTTAATCAGATTTATGCAGATTGAGTATTCTTCCAGCACATTTACGTTTTAACATTCTATAGCAACACTGCAACACTAGAACAAATTTATCTGATTTCACAAGAAATAGGCTGTCACTTAATTAAAGAAGAAATTTGAAAATAAATTTGATGAACCTATATTTGATTTATTGACTACGAAATGAAAGAACTAAGACAAGTGCAGCAGAACATGCCTGAATGGCAGAGAATGGCTTAACCCTTAAATTAGCAAACACTTTGTAAATTTATGCAATGTGCTAGTCTTAGTTCCGGCGAGTTTAAGCACAATATTTTCTTTAAACTCACTCTACAGAGGTTTCTAATAAACTTTACTCACAACTTTCATTGCAATAGCTACTATAAGATAGTGAAATTGTGAGTGATAGCACAGAAAGTTTGTAAAATAGCATGGAAAGTCTGTAAAATAGCACAGAAAGTCTGTAATATTATATGGTGCTATATTTTGAATATCTTCCAAATAGATTGACACAAATACAGTACTGAAAAGAGATCACAGGTCACTGTATCATTGTTACATAAGCATTATATACTGAGTCAAATTCATTCAAGTCGATTACATATAATTGGCAACACAAATACAGAAATAGAAGCCAAGCTCAATTAAAAATCAAAATTTATATGAAACATGAAAATGAAATTTGAAACTTAAAAACTGATACTAATAGTTAAATTTTCAGGTGCCATAGACTGTCAAATCAGAAGCTTACAAAAATAAATCCATCAAGTGCATTTTTTCCATGTATTCTTCTGTGGGATGCTGCTTCTACTTCATCTTCATTTTAGCCAACACAGACTTCACCGGATAGAGAACAGAACATGCTATATTATATTGCCTGTCAAAAATTCCAAGAATGAAACAAATAATTGAAAAACAAAACAAGGCAAAATAGTGCACAATGCATCGACAACAGCCCAGAACGATAAATAGATCTTGATAAAAGCTTTTCCAAAACCCATTCAACTTGAAAGTGATATATATATATATATGTGTGTGTGTGTGTGTGTGTGCAGTGTTAGGAAAGATCACTTGTAAAATGATCTTGATCAAAGATCAAGATCACTAGAGAGAAATTGATCTAAGATCAAAGATCACTAGAGTATAAATGATCTAAGATCAAGATCACTTTTAAAAGTGATCTAAGATCAAAGATCATACAAATATAGTTATTATATCATGTATGACAACAAATGATAACGATACAAATGTCCACAGACATGTAAATTTGTAATACTAAGTTACTAACACAACTGAAAAAGTTCATAACAATTTTAACAACTAACTGTCAGTTCACAGTCAGTGTTAAACACGCAGTTCATTTTCAGCATGAGCAGACGCTCAAACGTTGCGTCAGACAACCTGTTTTTCTTCGTTGTAGCTATCAAACCTCCAATACTAAAAAGTCTAACCACAAAAGATGGCAGGGTTGTGTTATATTTCACAAATGCTGCCTTGACATGTGGGTATGCCAACAAGCTCAGAAAGTTCCTTATTTGGGTTATTCAGGTAGTGCATGACCTCTATCTTGACTGCATTTTCACGACCAGTTGCAACTGAGCAAGCCTCCCCTGAGTCCCAGTGGCAGTGCCAGTACTAATGTCAGGCCATACCCATAATCCTCATCATCTGCACTGGCTGCACTAACATGTAACTTTGTAACATGTAACTTTGTAACATAATCATTGAGGTCCGAATGCTTGATTTGTCCGCCATTTTACTCAATACACATAGAAGTGCTTTGATTGACTTAGTTGGGAGAATACATATAATGCTTTGATTGACTTATGGGAGATCAAAATAACTGAATCTTTGTGATTTGAAATAAAGATCAAAAGATCACTGAAAAAGTGATTTAAAATCAGAGTCAAAGATCACTAGTAAAAGTGATCTAGATCAAAGATCAAAGATCATGAATTGTGATCTTAGATCGTGATCTTTGATCTTTTGATCTAAGATCACTCCTAACACTGTGTGTGTGTGTGTGAATTCAGCAAAAAATAACTAATTAGAATAAACAACAAAATACTCAAAACACAGACATTTGAAATATAAACTGACAGAATGAAAATTCACAAAGTAACAGGATAGCACAGTATTGCAATATTATCAATGCAGTAATGGAAAGACACAAAAACGCTCAAAAATATACCGGTAATAAAGGTATAACCGTAGAAGCAAACATTCATATAAAACTGAAGACATTAGCACGAGTAAAGCACCTCAAAAAGGCAGATGTAGCGGTACTAGTGTGTTTTGAAGTTTACGCCTTGACTGCTTAGAAGCCAAAGACTTTGGAATTCCAAAAAAGAAACGCAGTTTTCGAACAGCATCGGAACGCTGCGTAACGTCTACGGTTCCGGTAATATATGCAAGGTAAGCACCCTCACATGGACACGCAAATCTTCTCTGTGAACCCCCGTCACCTCCATAAGGACCGTGAATTTTCCCCTTATTTGTCTTAAATTCTAGGCGATCAACCATCCATCCTGCATACACATTTACTTCAGTGATGTACTCATTCTGGCCAATGAAGAACTCCGCATCGTTAACGTCAGTTACCGAATTTTTCAAACCGTGAATAACTGCAAGTCCAGTATTGTAGAAGACTTCTATGGCTGCATAAAACAATAACAATTTTACAAGTGTTAATGTAAAAAAAAACACATGAGAATGCATAAATTTGTGTTACCAAAACTGCAATTAATAATTCAACCAGTGACAAAAAAACTGAAGCAGAGCAGTCATACGAGATTAGCTGCTGCTAATTCAACCCACATTGTACTGGATGAATTCAAAGTACATTAAAAGCCTTGGACACACTGTCATATTTCGGAGTGTCTACAATCTACATTCATCAAAATGGTAACCAATCAGGAGGTGAAAAGCACAACATACTGAAATAATAGCTGGATGTGCTAATTTTGAAGACATGAATTCTGCTCAAATTAGATATTTCTATATACAAACACCAAATCTGCATTTAAGTGAAATTTCAAGCAGTAACCAAACACGAAAAGAATTATATCTTTAAATGTTAACACCATGCCCTTCCATCTCCACTGTTACAGAATCCAGCAGACAATAGCAATAATTAAATTAGCAACAAAATAAATACTCAAACCCTAGAAACGTTACATACATGACAGAGAATTCTGTGCCTATATATCTCGATGTTATATACAGAATGCCTACCTCCAATCACCTCACTACCATCCCATCTTCTAGTATGAATTTTCATACCAACAATGAAGAAGCGTTCTCCTTCTCGAAAATGACTGCTGTCGTCAAAAGGCTGAGTTCGAGCTTCATCTCCGACATCCTTAACATTGGCTAATTCTCTTGTGCCCTTATATTCAACTGAAAAAGTACAAACAGCTATTGGCAGTGTAACTGCGTTGTTTACAATGTTTGTCAATGTGTCTGCAAACCCATATTTAGCAGTGACAAGCAAATATACCTACACTCATCTCAGATTACAGCAACAAAGTAAGCTAACAAATAACTTTGGATGTAAGCAACACACAATAAAGACTTTAATGGCAAACTTACAGGAGGGGAAATAATGGATCAGAACAGGCGTTCAGCACTCAAAAACGATAAAGAACTAAACAGGGCATTCAATCACATAATCACACATAGAACGGCCACTCATCCAGGAAATAACTACTTACCTAAGAAATAAAAGAAAAAACTACTTTAAAAATAAAGTTGCCATGGGCGTTTGGAGAAATTTTTTCAGGGGGTGCAAAACAGGGTCTTGTGACGAAAGAAATGAAAAAAAAATTCCAGGGGGTGTAAAACAAGGTTTTGTGACAAAAGAAACAAGTAATTTTACTTTTTTCATAACTCTACATTTTTCCAGAGGGGTGCAATTGCACCCCCTTCCGGACGCCCATGAAAGTCGCTTACCTAAGAAATAACGTTGGCGCTCCCAACGTAGACGTTCCTCGTTTGATATTTCGGAAGACAGAATCCTATTCAAAAGACTCAGACATTCAGGCGAGCTTGCAACCAAATCAGATGATTTAAGAGACTTAATTGTTTTTCTCTGAAGAAGCAAAAGTCGAATTCCATGCGAAAGTAGAAGCGTCAAGTGTCCAAGACGTTCCTCTGGATTCTCACCGACAAAGCGCAAGACTGCATCGACCAGCAGCTTCTCCTCATGTTCAGACGAAGTCAAGGAACTGTTGTCCATCACAATTAATTTGTCTGTCTCAAGCAATGCCCTCAAAGTTTCATGGTTCAATCTAAGAAATTGACCTTCACTCAATATCTGATTAAAATTTATAGCCATGAAAGTCTCTGCTTCGCCTTTCATTTTGTCCTGTCCCAAAGTTCCAGCCAGCTCGTGGATGTCAATGCAATTTTCAACAGAGAGGTTCTTCACTAAATAGGTGCAACAAGCATCGATCACTGAATCAATGCATAGATAATTGGATGCAAGCAAGAGGTTCTGAACATTTTCCTCCGTTATTTCCACACAGCCAGAATACGCAAAATTGATCAAAAGCTGAACAGCATTTTCACAGAGGTCATTAAGAGTAATGACATCGAGATCAGCATCACTCATGTTGCTACTGAAGAGAGCTTCAAAGTATCGACTGAAAGAAGACAGCACACACTTGTGTGCTCGTATGCGCATACTCCCAATGGTTATCGTCACATCCAAAAACCGACCATCGGTCCACTGTTTATGAAAACCCGACAAGATTCTCTTGGAAAGTCCATCGTCGACAAAACTGAACCTCTTACAGCTGACAGGAACGCAAAGTGCCTGGGCTAGGCTCACCGAATCAATGCATAGATATCTGGATGCAGACAAGAGGTTCTGCACATGGTTCTGCACATTTTCCTCCGTTAGGCCTATTTCCACACATCCAGAATATGCAAAATTGATCAAGAGCTCAACAGCATTTTCACAGATGTCATTAAGAGTAATGACCTCGAGATCAGCGTCACTCGTGTTGCTACTGAAGAGAGCTTCAAAGTATTGACTGAAAGAAGCTAGAACACACTTGTGCGCTCGTATGCACACACTCCCAACGGTTACAGTCACATCCAGGCATTGGCCATCGGTCCATTGCTTATGAAAACCCGACAAGATTCTCTTGGAAAGTTCATCGTCGACAAAACCCAACCTCTCGCAGCTGATAGCACCATCGTGTGCATGTGCCATTGGTTCCACAGGTTCCATCGGTTCCTGCTGATCAGGTCGATTTCTAGTAGGAACTTTTCTGGCCACCTGATTCAATAATGATAATAATCAATTAATTAGTCAACTGATTCGAATGTATATCCAAACAGAAAGTGAAAATCGTTTTTAGCAATTGCGATTACATGAGTCATGATTATATCATTCTATAACGAGCTCTTGCAGTAAACGTTTCTGTACAGTTAAGTCCGACTGATCAAAAGAAGTGAGCATAAATTCACACAACTGGTGGTAAATTTTGTTTCCAAGTGAATTAATTGAAATTAAACAAAAATTAGCTCAAATTCTTACACTGCTCTTTGCTTCGCTCTGACCCATCACAAACTCCTCATGAATAGTCATGATCATTTGATCGTATTCGTTACCAGCAGTGTTGCCAGTCAACTTTTTGGATAAACCCCAGATTGGGTCCTTGAAAAAGCAGAAACTCCAGATGTGCAAAACAAGGGAGTTTAACCAAGTGTGGTTTAACACCCACCCTCTTTGGCTATGCTACTGATTGGCACTAGTTTTTTCTTAAATCATTTCCTCCATAGCTGTAACAACCTAGCCGCACTGCCCTTCGGATGTTGACTGTTTGCCTGGCTGATCATCAGCTTTGTATAGTATTTGAAATACAATTATTTGATATAGGCCCTACGTAAGGGGCGTAGCAGCCATATGGAGAACGTGGCCAAATGCCAAGGGCCCCCGACCTGTAAAGGGCCCCCGACCCAAGTCCAAAAAGGTCAACAACTTTTTGCAGTGTAGTTTACACGAAAAGCTTGAGACTAGCAAAAAAGGTGAACTTTTTGCAAACTTGCCAGATCGTCTCCTTTGGAAAGGGCCCACTTCCCGTTTTTTGCCACTGCCCTACGTATTTTAAATACATTTGATGTATTTTATAGTCACTGAGAAAGTATTTTTTATTTTAAATACATTTCAGGAGTATTTTGTGTATGCAATTTACCAGTGATTGGCAACTAGTTAACTAATTAGCTACCAACTAAATGTTTAACTAATTTTTTAGTTATCTTCATAGTTTAATTAAATATAAATAGCTTAGTTAAAATGCTAGTTTAACTTAAAATTTTTAGTTAATAACTAAATAGTTTAACTAAAACTTTTTAGTTGGTGTCCTGAATTCTCAATAACAGCTAGTCCCTTTTCAACAAAGCCAATAACATAAGCAAAATGTCAATCAAAGGTGGAAGTTATACAGTCCAAATTATGGCAAGAATGAATTTTAAACAGGTATTTTGTGACCATCATCTCAATATGCAGCTGAAAAGGGAGTGTTACATTGGATGACGCCATCAAGGGCAAAACATAAATGTTGCATACAAAGCACTGTGCCATATATTTTTATTTCTCTATAAATACACAAAACAGTGTTGTCTAATGTTTGACCCAAGAGCAAAAGTTGCGCCTGCCAAGAGTTGTTATGAGGTCTACAAAGCCAAATTGGAAAAGTATGGTTTGATATGACTTTTTATTCTAAAACTAATATCATTCCTCGGCTTGCCTGACTGTGAGTAACAAATATTAACTCATTTCAATCAACCCAATCTATTCATATATAGTGCTACTGTTATTCGTCAAAAGAGGTGTGCTATAGAAATATTCTGATAAATTACATTCATGCTGTGGCCTTTGCAAATCAAAGTAGATGCCTTGTCTTCACAGGCTGCTGGTCAAAATCAACTGCTATGGTTGATATGGTTTCACAGCTCTTCCTTTTCTAAAATTTTGATTGCTGTAAGAGGCCAAATCAATCCAAGTGCTACATAGTACAATGCTCTTAAAAGGTGACAAAAACCCACTGTATGACAAAATTCGTTTAACACTTTATCGTCAATAATTACAGTAATAAATTGCCAAATTTTCGCAACAAGCAGTAACAGTACTAAGTAGAATTAAAACTACAGAAGAACATACATGTAGTTAAAGTCAATTCAAATTAAAATTATCCAATGAATGATTCCGTGAATCAAAATTTTTAAATATTTGAAACTAATTAACCATAAATTCTGCTCAAATTACCGGTAGATATTTCTATACAAAGACCCCAAATCTGCAGTCAAACAAATTTCCAAGCAGTAACCAAATACAAAAAGAATTGCATCTGTTTCTCAATTTGGTAGAAAATAACAATAACTAAAATTAACAACTAAATAATCAAAGCACAGAAATTTGTAATATAAACTGACAGAAAGAAAGTCCACAAAGTAATAGAATAGCACAGAAATGCAATATTATCACTGTTGGCAGTAAAGGAAAAGCTTAAATATGCTCAAAAAAGCAATAAAGGGTACAAGCAAACACGCATATAAAAATGAAGACATTATCACGAGTAAAGCAACTCAGAAATTGATAACTTGCAATACCCTTTTATGCTCTGTAATGTGTTTTAAAAAATGTATGCCTTGACGGTTTACGCCTTGACTGCTTAGCAGCCAAAGACTTTGGAACTCCCCAAAAGAAACGCAGTTTTCGAACAGCATCGGTACCATAAGTAACATCTACGGCTCCGGTAATATATGCAAGGTAAGCACCCTCACATGGACACACAAATCTTCCCTCTCCTCCCCCATCACCTCCATAAGGACCATGAACGTTGCCCTTGTTTGTCTTAAATTTCAGGCGATCGACCATCCATCCTGCCTGCACATTAATCTCAGTGATGTACTCATTTTGGCCAATGAAGAACTCCGCATCGTTAATGTCAGTTACAGGATTTTTCGAGCCATGCATCACGGACAGTCCAGTATTGTAAACGACTTCCATGGCTGTATAAAAACAATAACAATTTTCCAAGTGTTAATATAAAACAAAAAAAACACGAGAATGCACAAATTCGTTTTACAAAAACTGCAATTGGTCATTACGCCAGTGACAATAAAAATGAAGCAGACATCTTCATAAGTAGGGCTGTATTGTGTGTGCATATATATATATATATATATATATATATATATATATATATATATATATATATATATATATATGTTATACACAAAATTCCTACCTCCAATCACCTCTTTCCCATCCCATCTTCTAGTATGAAGTTTCATACCAACAATAAAGAAGCGTTCTCCTTCTCGAAAATTACTGCTGTCGTCAAAAGGCCTACTTGGAGCTTCAGATATCAAAGCCGCAGTATTGGCTAATTCCCTTGTCCCCTCATATTCAACTGAAAAAGTACAAACAGTATTTGGTGACTTAACTACAATGTTTACAATGCTTGTCAACGAGTCTGCCAACCCATTTTTAGAATCACATGTACTGGTAACTACTAAATTCCACAAAATCCAATATCTCTAAAAGAACAATACACCATTAACCATTTCCTTCTTATACAATCCACTCTGTATTTAAATAATAAAAGAAGAATATAGGCATAAGGAATGTCTTCTTAGAAACTTCCTGATGATGATGATGATGATGATGATGATAATGATGATGATGATGCTAATGATGATGGTTATCGGGTATACTGATGGTGGAAGTGGTGATGACAAACCCAATGTCAATAGGACGATATAAAAGGCATTCCTATCATGAAGAATATCACAATATGCCACTGGATTTTGCACAGAGATAAATGTTCAGCTCTTATTTGGATCAGGATGGTAATCAGCAATATTGACATTGTGGACATAATTGTTACTATACGAGTGGAATTCACACAAAAATGTGTAATGTAACAAGTTGAGTTCAGTAACTTTTCGCTTGTTTGCAGTGAGAGTAATTAAAAAAATGATGGATGCAAGCTTGAAGCATAGGTGTCTACAGTGATGAGAAGCCACAGAAATTACTGAACAAAGCAGTGACAGGCAAATACCTACACTCACCTCAGATTACAGCATTTGTGTAAGCTTACAAGTATATTGTGATGCAAGCAACACACAATAAAGACTTTAATGGCAAACTTAAGGAAAATAATGGATCAGAACATGTGCTCAGCACTTACAAACACTTAAGAACTACACAGGACATTTAATCACATAATCACACACAAAACAGCCACTCATCCAGGGAATAACTACTTACCTGAGAAATAAAGCCACTTACCTAGGAAACAAAGCCACTTATTTTAAAAATAAAGTTGCTTACCTAAGAAATAACGTTGGCGCTCCCAACGTAGACGTTCCTCGTTAGATATTTCGGAAGACAGAATCCTATTCAAAAGACTCAGACATTCAGGCGAGCTTGCAACCAAATCAGATGATTTCAGAGACTTAATTGTTTCTCTCTGAAGAAGCAAAAGTCGAATTCCATGCGAAAGTAGAAGCGTCAAGTGCTCAAGACGTTCCTCTGGATTCTCACCGACATAGCGCAAGACTGCATCGACCAGCAGCTTCTCATCATGTTCAGCCGAAGTCAAGAAACTGTTCTCCATCACAATTAATTTGTCTGTCTCAAGCAATGCCCTCAAAGTTTCATGGTTCAGTCTAAGAAATTGACCTTCACTCAATATCTGATTAAAATTTGCAGCCATGAAAGTCTCTGCTTCGCCTTTCATCTTGTCCTGTCCCAAAGATCCAGCCAGCTCATGGATGTCAATGCAATTCTCAACAGAGAGGTTCTTCACTAAATAGGTGCAGCAAGCATCGATCACTGAATCAATGCATAGATAATTGGATGCAAACAAGAGGTTCTGAACATTTTCCTCCGTTATTTCCACACATCCAGAATACGCAAAATTGATCAAGAGCTGAACAGCATTTTCACAGAGGCCATTAAGAGTAATGACATCGAGATCAGCATCACTCATGTTGCTACTGAAGAGAGCTTCAAAGTATCGACTGAAAGAAGACAGCACACACTTGTGCGCTGGTATGTGCACACTCCCAACGGTTATCGTCACATCCAAAAACCGACCATCGGTCCACTGTTTATGAAAACCCGACAAGATTCTCTTGGAAAGTCCATCGTCGACAAAACTGAACCTCTCGCAGCTGATAGGGACATCATGTGCACGTGCAATTGGTTCCACAGGTTCCATCTGTTCCTGCTGATCAGGTCGACTTCTAGTAGGAAAGTTTCTGGCCATCTAATTCAATAACGATCATGTATAATAGAACAAGTAAATCTATCTTATATTTAATATAACAATAAATTAGTTATTGAAATAACTCAAATGTACATCCAAACAGAAAGTGAAAAGAATGATTTTAGTAATTGCGATTATGAATCAATATATGAATCATCGTATAACGAACTCTTGAAGTATACAGGTCAAAAGAAGTTAGCATAAAATGTATACAACTAGTCGCAAAATGTGTTTCTATGTGAATTATTTCAACTTTAAATAGAAAAATTAGCTCAAATTCATACGTTATTCTTTGCTTGGCGCTGACCCATAACAATGTATAGTTATGATCACGTGACCGTAATCTTAGTCAGCTGGACTCAGCTCCATAGATTTATTATAAGTAGGGCTCTGAGTGGTTTAGAGTCGAGCTTAGCGAGTACTCGAGTACTCGCGTAAAACCGGAAATACATGATTTGCAAACTCTTCCGTCAAATGTTGCGGTTTGCAAAGCATAACATTAGATACAGTTACATATCAATTTTTCGGATATTCAAGCGTTTTCAAAAGTGAGTTACAGGAAACTATTTGACCGGTACTGGCAAAAATATGAGGTCTTCACTAGAGTTGGCCCACTGTGGACAACATCTTAACTAACTGGGAATAACAAATAGAATAACCTATAAATAAGACTGATTAATAATTATTTGTAACAAATAACGGTAGGCCAAATATTAATGAAATTCTTTGGTATTATTGTTTATTTATCTATTCTATTCTTTGTTTAGCTATTCTATACGAGTACTCGACTTCAAAATGACTCAATTTATCAGTCCCTATGGTAAGCGACTAAGTGGTTCTTCCACAAACGGTTTGCAGTCCCTACTAACCTTATTCAAAATGATTTTAGTTATTATTACAGTGGTTTATTATTATTATTATTATTATTATTATTATTATTATTATTATTATTATTATTATTATTATTGTTGTTATTATTATATTATAGATGCAAAGAAACTACTTATTCTTAAGTTGGTCTTTCTCTGTTAAAAGACGCGGAGTTGAATAAAACCTTGTTGAGTTGTCGATTAAACAACGGAATTTGGAATGCCGAGACTCTCGGGAGTCGACGACTCGACGTTAAAAAAGAGAATGTTTGTTGACATAGAATTTAATAAGATAAAAGATTCTGATTTTTTTACATTGACTCAATTTGACTGGGATGAGCCGTTCGGTTAAAATGCAAGAAATTGGAAATGGCTGGGAAGGTTAAGGCGTCGCGCACTTGTTGCCATTTTCAGACAAAATACATTTTATTTTCTGTTTTTTTATTCAATAACGAAATATCTTTCGTGAAAAGCACGATTAAGCAAAAGAGTAATAATGAACGATAATAGACTCTTCCCCTTTTGATGACGTGTAGAATAAGATATGTTGAGCGAAATATATCTTAATTTTAGGCGTTTTTATTATTTATGCGAATATAGAATTTAATGTGCTCTGTAATTTAAGGCTTCAAATGAACGTTTTATAGCGCGTTTGGATGATTTCGATCTAGCTCTGCGCTTTATCATGTCTTGCAGTAGTTCAAATTCCCAGAATGTATGCATTCAGTTGGGACGGAATTGGATGAATTAGAACAGAAGTATTTTTGGTACGTGTACATAAAACGCTGGAATTCAATATTGAAATATATTGAACAATAAAGTCTTTCCATCAATATAAATCACATTTGCCCCCACCCCTCCAACAAGAGGAAGTTGGCAACAATTGTAATTTAATGCCCAATTTAATTAGCAAACTGTTGCCTATGTACTTACTTTCTTATATGTTGTGATCACGTCACATAATTTTTTGATGCAAAATGCACGGTAGCTTATCAAAATAAAAGGGCTGTTAATGTTAATAATTTACGTCTTTCTGATATTTTCATTAAAACATGATCAACAGCACTGATGGTTAAGTACTGTAAAGACTTGGCACTGTGTTGGTGATGCAGGAGACAGATGACATATGATATAAATAGAACATGTTGGCACTACACTTTCACTAACATTCACTTGTCAGAATCTACCATGATATGTTTCATATGCTTATGAAGTCAGAAACATTGCAGACAAATTGACTTTCAGCATGACTTTATTGTTTAATATAGTTGAATATCGAAACCCTGCATTTTCTGTACAATACAAGTGACGTATTTTTTCCGTGCTATTGAAGTTATGAATGCCTAAGACAGGTACAGATGGCTTTAACGCCACCTGGTGATGAGATGAGTGAGTTGGGTTTCAGCTGCGTCCTCACAACAATTGCTGTGGGTCAGATTAGAACCCTCTGCCACCCCCACTCAAGATTTTATGCCAATAAACATATAACTTCTTCAGGCTTAAGTAAAGTTCCACTTTCTTTAAATAAACTTCACAGGCTTTATTGGAGGCATCCGTATCAGCATCAGTGTGTGTCGAGAGTAAGAGATTTTTACATTTTGTTTTGTGTAGAACTGCGTAAGCAGGCACGCCAGTTGGAAAACGAAATCGACTTGAAACTCGTTTCATTTAGCAAACTCGGAACAAACTATCGAGGAGTGAGAGAGTATGGCGCGTTCAACGTCGTCGCTCACCGAGCCCCATTCAGGTGAGCCAGGTAGATGACAACCAATGGTCTTCTCAGTGTGCCCCGTTCAGGTGAGCCAGGTAGATGACAACCAATGGTCTTCTCAGTGTGCCCCAACCATGAACTTTCTTGTTCCTGAAGCGAGGTTTTGAATCAGTTGGCCCTATCCTTTGGAATGCTCTTGACGCCAGTATGCGTGGCTTAGCAACTCCTAATTCTATGGCCCTCTTTTTAAAACAACTTAAAACTTATCTCTTTGTCAATACACAGTAATTTGCTGTGGGAGCGCTTCTGAGTGATTCTTCAGAAGAGGCGCTATACAAACATTTTGTTACATTACATTGTTACATTACATTACATTACTATTGTGTAGAGGATGCATCACTAGACTGTTCTGTTCTAGTCTTTTACTGTGAGTTGCAAGTCGAGTCACAGGTTGGTTCATTTGTCTTTTGTTATAGGAGGCAGATGAGTTTTAGGTGTAGTTTTGGGGCTCATAAGGCAATACATGAATCCAACAGGTGCTGGAAATGAATTCCATGTATAGAATTCAGCTGTTGGGAAGACTCAGTTGGCAGGGGCGGTCGTCATCTTCGCGTTGATTCTGCCTTTAATGTACAATCATTGATGCTGGTACTTTAGTGATTCGTCTACGATGCAGATGAGCAAAGCCAGCACAGCCCATGTCTTCGAAGCGATGGCGATGGAAATCGAACAGCTGCTCGCTACGGTATCTGTTTTTTAGACAATGCCTTGGCTGCTAGAATTCTATGACCGTTTGGCTGGTATGTTTCATCAGTATTAATTAGTATTGATGATATATGCAATGACTTATGCTGTATAGTGATGATATAATATGCTATGGCTAAAGTGGCATTTTGAAAAGAGAAGGAACTTCTAAGAAGAAACTTAGGATTAGCAACGTAGAAAAGAATATTGAGATGTTGTGTAATATCAGTGTTTATGTATCCGCGTGAATGCTTGGCGATAACACAAAATATGCAAAAGAAAATAGAAGCATTTGAAATAATGTGATGCTTCAGAAGAATCCTGAAAATTAGTTGGAAAGATAAGAATAACCAACGAGGAAATAATACTGACAAGAATGGGAAACAGACAAAAGAGATTGCCAAAAGGAAAACACAATATGCTGGACATCTAATGAGAGCCTCATGTTCAGAACAAGAGATAAATATTCTATTGGAAGAGAAATACGAAGGGAAAGGAGCAAAAGGGTGACCTCAAAGACCTTGACTGGAGGACATCAAAGAATGGACGGGCATTGAAAACTACGGAGAACTAAAAAGAATTGCTTGAAAAAACCATTGTTGAAAAAAATTTGGGAATGCCAAAAGTGGCTCGAAGATGCACATGATGATGATGATGATGATGATGATGATGATGATGATGATGACGCACGATGATGATGATATACGATGCTTTGCATACTTGCTTACTAAACAAGCAAGATGGTCTAAGATGTCTGGTTATTTAATTATGGATTGTGTTTGTGTCAAACTTTCATAAATTCTGCATTCTTGATCACATGATCTCAGTCTGATGTGGCATAGAAATTATAGGATGGAAACAGATAGTGAAGACATTTTTACATGTTCTAAAAGTCTTTCGTCTTGTAATTCATATCAGGCATCTATGCTATATTTTATCATGCTGTTTTGCATAAAGTAATAATTCCTATGATAAGTAAGTAAGTCAATGCTGTGAATTTAGAGACAGACAGACAGTGCAGTGGCCTTTCTTCTAGTTTGAGGCCCTCGATACGATGTGTTCAGGGATATTTTACACCCTAAAGCCCTCCCCCCAATTTGAGGTCGACACCCCCAAAATTTGGTAATGCAACAATGGTATGCATACAAAATGCATACTAATTAGCTCAGAACCCGCCCCCCAAAATGGAGAAGGACAACCTCCCAACTTTTATTCCCAGATGACCTTTTTTGTTTTTGCTTGTCAGAGGTTTTTTGAGACTTTTTAAGGTTTATTGGTTGCTTTTGGGACTTGATAACATTTTTTGCTTGTCAGCCTTTTCGGGCAGAGACTTAAAAATTCCGACACCTCCTCCAGATTTTCCCGACACCCCCCCCATTCAAAATCCTAGAAATAACACTGGTTGTGTTTCTTTCTCGAACAGCTGACAAAAGTGAACGACAAGATGTCCGATTACATGCAAACGCTGAACATGAATTCGCAGAACGGTACGCTGCTTCACATGCTCCAACGTCACCGAGATATCCTACAAGACTACTCGCACGAATTCCAGAAGACAAAAGTCAACATCCTGGCTGTTAAAGAAAGAGAAGAGTTGCTGTGTGCGTCGTACCTTGAAAACAAGTATGTATGCATATTTGTGACAAGTTGCATAAAAGTTTATGTGGCTCATTTTTTATTTTTTGAGGCTTGAAATTGTACTTCTGCACGTGGTATGAGATTAATTGTTTGTTTTGGAACGTAGTCTCTGTGCATGTTATGGTGCGTTCATGATTGAAAGTAATTTTTTATTTTGTATTTTTCAATCCAGTGCCTACAAAACGTCCAATCCGACAGACAGCTACTTGAAAGAACATCAACATCTCATCAAGTAATCTCTTATGTGTTGAGTTTTCATTTGCTTATTATATTATAATTAATGAATTAATTGGATTAAAGTAGCCGCAATAATTCTATTCATGTGAATAATCATGAAACAATTGTTGTAGTATTTATTCATTCGTTTGCCCCAGAAAATTTCTAGTTAACTTTATTATTTGTATGTGTGCTACAGTGCTAGTGGCTTTGGTTCATCGTTTTTTAAATTTAGTTTTTGCATTTAATGCATGTAGTAAGACTCCATTAGTGCTCACAAAGAAGAAGTAGTTATATGAAAAATTCTGATATTGCTGCAGTAGAATATTTTAATATTCTTTTTTAAGTACAGTTTTCAACAGTCATTCTCACATATCCTCTATAACCAAAATTTAGAATGTCTGTGATATTAGACAGGTTCAACTGTGTGGCATATCTAACTTTGTTTGGTGGCATTTCTTTAGGCTGAAAGCTTATAGAAGTTATGTAAATTGCTTGATTTCAGTTCTGAGCGGTTGGTTGATGATCAGATCAGGTAAGTTAGTCTTAATCTCTCTGTATTTTGTCAATCAATCAATGATATAGCACATTGGCTTCAGTGCCATGTTTAGACTGGCTTGGCCGTAATGTAACGTAACGTACCGGTAATTGAGTGATGTTTATAAGTGTTGCCAATAACAACCAAAGCAAGCTGATATTCTCTGTCAAGTGAACAGAGGCTTTTGACACTTTTTGGTCTTTTCTGTAAGATCTGTTGGCCATATCCATGTTACTTATTCAATAAAGGTTTGTTGAATTAGTAATGCATATTCATTTGAAAACTGAAGGCTATTTTTGGACATTTCTAAATATTAAAATGGTCAAATTATTTCAATGTGAAAAGTAAAAGCCAACAAGAGCACATTATGCCTGTATTTGAGGCCCACAAAAGTGACTGTTAAATAGAGAATCTTGTCTCCTTACTTATTTAGAGTCTGACTTTAACCTGGGCTGCCCGCAGTGTCTGATTTTACATTCCTGTTTAACCCCTTAACTGGGGATTCCGGATATATCCGTCCATTTTACATTGAGTTACAGTTAAATACACAGTTAAGGGGTTAAATTGCTGCTTGAAATCGACTGCTTTGAGAAGTTGTAATTGTGATTTCTTTTAGGAGATGTCTTTGTCATAAATTTTCCAATAGAAAATCTATGATTTTTTGATCGGATGAGTTGTGCTTTTTATTTTGTGGAAAATTGTAGCATAGCTGTTGCTACGAAAGAAAACCTGCAATCGCAGAAGAGCGTACTGTACGCAATTACACACAGAGTGAACTTCATTACGAGTATCTTTTACCTGTAAACGTAACAATTACGCAGTGCTTATTGGGTCTCAAGGCATCTTTCTAAAGCACTAGTCAAAACATTCGACAACATCGGATCTTTGGTCTGATTGGTTATAATCCAATCCAATCATCAACTTTTGCTTGTGCTGCTTTTTAATATCCCAAAAGCTTTGGCTGATGGTGTGCGAATTCTGTTTGCATAAAATATAAGATCCAAATTTGCGAATAATGTTATATAATTTCAGATATGACTTTAACTGTTACCATTTACACAGAGTTTGCACCTTATTTAGGAATATTCAGCTTTTTGTGCCATGGACTGTCGTTTATACAAAATGTCTGCTTTGCTCTTATTTCCCACCTATGTGTGGTCTTTCATCTGAAAATATGTGGAGGCATGGGGTGGAGTCAGCATTTATTCTAGGCCTTCTCTGGGGAAATTCCCCAAGTTTTAAAATCCCCAGAAAATTTTTATATGTTGGCTGGGAATGGAAATCCCAAAAAAAAAAAAAAAGTGTGGAGACTCAGACCTTGTCCCCCCAAACATTTTAAAATCCCTCCCCCCCAATGTCAAGGTGGCTAGAATAAACACTGGGTGGAGTAGTGGTAGGGTTCTTGCCCAACAATCAGAGGGTAGGGGTTCTAATCTGACCCTAGCCACTGGCATAGTGACCAAGGCAAGTTGTTCACCCACATCTGTCTATGAGGAAGGCAGTTGGATGAGAATAATATTGATGATTGAAACTATACCACTGCATTCATAACTGATACAATTTTGCTGTACAGAATTCAAATTCCGAGTTTATTTACTTATTGCACGGTTAAACATAACTTTACCGTCACAGAATTGCTTTATTTATTACACTATATTTATTTATTTGTTCTATCATTTACTGGTTTTCCTAAATGAGATTTCGACAGATCGCTTTCCTGCGCTGAACAATCTCATCGTCAAGATAAATTTTCGAAAACGCCGAGACACGATCATCTTAGCCTGTGTCATTGCCCTCTGCGTTATCTTCCTTCTCTGGTACACGCTTCGCTAGAGAACAGGCAACAAGAACAATCATTCGAATTTATAGCGTCAATCAGCTTTTACTAATGACTACTGTATATTTAAGTGTCAAGGTCATAAGTACACTTATCGGTGGATTGTACTGTACCTTTGAAATGAGAATTGTGATTTCTCGTGCGGTTCCATTGAACATATGATTATAAACTATGATTGCTGTACATTTTTTAAGAAACTGATTTGCTCGTGAATTTGGTTTGGCTTTCAAGCCATTCTATGCATTATTTGTACAATCATCTGTGAATAAAATTGGTTACAGTGCTTTGATTTGTCTATGATGTATCAGATTCTGTGTTTTTCTTTTTTTTTTTTTTTTTTTTTGGGGTTTAGAGATATTTTACAACCTAGGTCACTGGTTGGTTATTTACTGTGCAGTGTTTAATCTAGACTATGGGGAAGGTAAACTGACAAAGCCGGGGGGGAGTCAGCTAGGGGGCTGCTGTTAGTTGATGTAGTATGCCAAAATTTCCGGGGGAAATTTGAAATTTCCGGGGGAAAGGGGCAATTCCCCCTCCCAGGAAACGGCCTAGATTAAACCCTGATTCTGTGTTTTTCTGAGTTTTTGGGGGGTTGGGGTTTAGAGATATTTTACAGCCTAAGTCACTGGTTATTTACAAATGACCTAAAATTAGCATTGAAATTAGTGTGTATGAATTATTTCTGAAGTCAGACTGTGTATAACTAAGCTGTGCACATTGAGACATGCTTGACTCAGACTGGCCCGATGTGTATGGAAGGGACGAGGCAAGACAGCATGGAACGCTAAGAGCCTTCCACCATGTGTTGAATGTGTTCCACACACATTAGGGCAAGAGGGGTACTTGCCCCCGTAGAAAATGCCCCCCGTAGAAAATGAAAATCTATTTTTGTGGTTAACTATATTTTGACTTTCAATATAATATTTTCACACTGAAGCACTGCTGAGATTATTATTATTATTATTATTATTATTATTATTATTATTAATTTATTATTATAAAATTATTATTATAGATTATTATTATTATTATAGATTATTATTAAACAAGCCAATTTATATGCCAAGTTAGATTAAGAAACTTTATTAACCAAGAACTGTGGAATTGAATATCTTAAAAACTTTGTTAAACGTGACCATTGCATCTCCTTCCCCCCCCTCCCCGAAAAAAATTATGTGGGAGCCACTGCCCTCCGTCCCATAAACTGGATTCCTGACACCTCTGCTTGCGTCACTTCCATATGATCTCTTCTTAGCGCGCCTGGAAAAGTTGAGAATGGTAGAAATTATGCTGCCGCTTTGTTTTGGGTCTCTGGTCTCGGACAACACCTAGGAATAAACAGCTGCTACAGTACTACTCATCGAAGCGCTGTATAAATTTGCGAGATTTTACTTACTTATGGCACTTACCGAGATTTTGGGATAAACAGGGTGCAATTTGTGACCTGGAGCAGTGGGGAGGGGAGATATGTCGAACTTGGGGGATGTAGTTGTTGGGAAATGTAGCAGTAGGGGGATGTAGTGGTGGGGGATGTAGCAGTAGGGGGATGCATTTTGGCAGTGGGGGGGGGGGAAGATTCCCCCCTCCACCCCCGCAAATCGCGTCCTGGGGATATGTAGGCCTATAGGCAATTGACGGCCTAACATGTTAGGCCAATACTATTACTGCGCAGCGGCTGTAGGCCTAAAAGCCCTTAAGCCTGCCAGCAGTCGTGATTATGAGACTATTTCAGTAAAAACCCAAGAATATGCGGTAATGACTTTCCAGGCAATAAATGACTTCCCAGGCAATAAATCACACACACACACACACACACACACACACACACACACACAAGGAATATATGATCGTGGATCCATCAGATGTTTTGATTAAAACCAACGGCTATGATGATGATGGCAGCCATGCAAGAGTCGATATTTCAACCACCTGTTGCCCTGAGCTGATGCTGCTGACAGACAGACAGACAGACAGTTATGGCGTTCAGTAGGCCGGGGCCCACATCTGATGGAAAAGAGCATCCGCTGGCGAAGTCCATAGGCCTACATCATGCGCTCTTCCCGCCATACATGTACATTGTACAATAGCTTTCGTCTGCTAAATGAGGAATTCAACGCATCGAATGGACGTGAACGCCGCGCGATTATAAATTAACATTTCGATATTTCTAAAACTCAAAGAACGCGTTGATTGTCTTGTGGACCGTCGTCATCAAGTACTTCTTTTCCTTGTTCTTTAATTTTAAAGAACTGGTTAATTAATTAACGAGCCAAACACAGTTGATTACGAAGATAGCTGGATTTCTTGTAGAATTTTCTCGAGTTCTGTATGCGTTAGACCAGTGGCGCTTCCGGGAATTATTGGTGGGTGGGGGAGCAATGAAATCCCGAAAAAGGTTGACAAGCAAAAAAGTCATTATAGCAGTGTTTGGCCAGTAAATGTAAATGTAAACAACCGGTATAAATCTTACCGGAAAAGGCTGACAAGCAAACAATATAGCCTAGGTAGGCCTAATTAGCTCTGTTTTGCACACAGGGATAGCGGCCAGGAGCGTAGCCAGGAATTTGATTTGGAGGGTATAAATATTTTGGGTGGGTATAAATCTTAACTATGAACCACATATAATCTCATGTAAATCACATAAAAAGCTTTAAGGTAGACTGATTTCAGCTATTATTTTGATATACAGCCTGTTACGCCACTGATAGCGGCTCGGACCCGGTAAACTCTGAAAACGCTGACAAGCAAAAAAGCTCGGTGGGGCCGTGGGGGATGCAATGATGCATCCCCAGTCATTCTTATCGAGCGCACTTTCATCCCAATATTAGCAATAAAATAGAGTCAAAAATTCAGCTATATACGGTATGTCTTCGCCTACCTTTCCTATTTTACACTTTATATGATTGGATTCGAGTATTTAAAGGAGCAGGATGAACGAGAGAAGTACAAAGCCAGGGGCGTAGCGACGGGGGGGTATATCGGTATATATACCCCCTCCCAAATCAGACTACCTTATAATGTTTAATGTGTTTCTTAAGATTTTCGAATTTTTTAAAGATTTATAACCCCAAATCACATTGTGCACCCGCCTCCAAATCAAATTCCTGGCTACGCCCCTGTGAAAAGCGACAGGAGCTTAATTGACACGACGACTTTTTTGGCTCATCAGGAATATTTTTTAGAGCTAAAAACGTCGATGCGACCCCTATTCTGGAATTATGTCTGCACCACTGCACTGTAGAACTAGCTAGGCCTATGTCTGCAGATACGACATGATATCGTGGTGGAAGCAAAAACCATGCAGTCGTTGTTTTTGTAAGAGTCGAGATTTACCAGAAGTAAACATTGCCTGGCTTACAGTATCATTCACCTTTCCCACAGCTATTTTAAGCGCCTTAGAATAATAAACAGCAGTTACTGTTGCACTACCCTCCACGCGCCATATAAATCCACGATATTCTACTTACTTACTTCGTTGCGGAACGCGTCGCCGTAAACTTCCGCCAGTAAGCAAACAACCTGAAACAAGTGACGTCTTGCGCATTTCAATATATTTTCTCCGTCAACGTTGACGTCGTAAAGATTGCGTTGACGATGTAAATCACCGAAGGATTTTAGACGGCATTTAGCCGTATCTTGAGAAGGCAATTGAACGCGATTTGAGCCTCCGTTGCGTATAGAGGCTGGACGCTGGTTAATTGTCGGAGCCTTCTATATGAAGGAACGTCTAAAAGCGGTCCGTAGGTCTTCGCGGAAGATATGCGGACCCTGTCAGACCGCGCGATAAGATGTAACGAGAGAGAGAGAGAGAGAGAGAGAGCGCAAGTCTATGGTTTCAGTGGCGTAGCCAGGATTTCCGGAAGGGGGGTTTGAAAAAATTTCGTCGATGACCGCCAAGGGGGGATTTTCACCCCAAAATCGCCAAAAATCGCCTAAAAATAAAAATTGTATGGAAATACATTAAAAAATTGTTTTCGCCGTCCAAGGGGGTTTTAACCCCCAACCCTCCGTGGCTACGCCACTGTATGGCTTTATTGCTGCTTGAAGATGCAGTAATTATGCGCACGCGGAGCATATAGGCCATCTTCGGTTCTGTGGTCTCAGTCCAGTGGCCAGGGCAGTGAGAACGGAGGGGAAGGAGAGGGCGACAATTTTTTCAGCACCAGGACCGTGATGTCGTCTTCACACCCATCTGAGTGTAAAATGCTTATGCTGAATAAAAACGCGTAGTTGCAGGCTTGGAGGGTGCCCCTTGGTCTCGTTCTACCAGTGGCGGCTCCATCAGGGGACCATTGAGTGCCTGCCCCCCAGTGGCCCACCAGTTGGGACCCTATACTTAATGCTACATACATTAAACAACAAATGGCATGATTAGAAGTTGCCACCCCCAGGGCCCCGGGCCAAACAGAGCGGCCACTGGGACGGACCAGTGGGTGTGTAGGGGGGCGGGGGAAATGATGGAATGGTGAGAACACAACAAAAGTTCAAAATTTTCCGTTATCGATGGTGTATTCGTTAACAAGCCGCGGGGAATAAGACCCCGTCCCAGAAAATCGAACATCCTCATAGAGGACCATGACTGGGATCAGTCGTGAGATATGTGAGAAATTCTTGGGGCGGGATGATTGGAATATAATCGATATATATATATATATATATATATATATATATATATATATTTGTTTATTCATTTATGGACACGAATGTGCCAAGAACTCCTTGGCAACGTTTTTGCCTGCAGACTTTTTCACTCTAAAATGGCGACGCGCCCTTCCCCATATTCCGAAACCCTGGGGACGCCACTAAATTTGACTCGGCACTTTCTATGAGTTGAGCAGATAATGATTGTCGGGAAATACTGTGTCACTCGGAAATTTAATCGATGGAGTGAAAATTGGGTTGTCGCCCTTGGCAGCCCTCAAAACTTTGAGAATTTTTCCTTTCTTTTCGTCGTCATCATCATTTTTCATCTCTTCACTTCTGCAGATGCTTTTTCTAGCCTTCAATCCTTCATTCACCAGTCCGTCGCCGTCGTCGTCACGGCCATATTAAGGCGGGGGCTGAGGGGGCTGAAGCCCCAGGCCCCACCATAAAATATAGGCCACCGTTTCACAATTGACGACCTTTTTTGCTTGTCGGAGATTTTCATTGAAGCCGACGGAAAATTTTACAAGGGGCAATTTTCAAATTATGGAGGCGACGACCTTTTTTTGCTTCTCAGCCCCAGGCCCACTCGGACCTTAATCCGGCCCTAGTCGTCGTCGTCATCGTCATCATCATCATCATCTTCTTCTTCTCTTTCATTTTTCTTTCTAAAATAATCCCCTAATTATTCTTCCGAGCGACTTTAAGCGCTAATTGCACATTCTTATTTAAGCGTCTGCATTTTCCCCTCCCCCCAAACGCCCCTTTCGCCCACTCGTTCGCTTCATAACGATATAAGGTCGACCCCCACCCACAACTATAATAATTACAGACAACATTCATTTCCATAATATTTCATCAATCTATCCATCCACCCCAGGCGGATCTTTTTCTACCGCCCACACACATCCTTACCCTCAACCCACCAACCGTCTCAACCACCCATAGACCTCCTACCATCCTCCTCCTCCTCCTCCTCCTCCATCCGTCCGTCGTCTGCCATGCGACTCCAGTGATTAAAGTCGTTGGTGGAGGATTCCTTCTCCATGTTCCGTCACCCGTAGTTACGCCGGAGCGCGCTATTTATAGTGCGCCTCCGCCCTCTCAGTCGATCCTAGCGTTATATAGACGGTCGACGCGCGGGTTTCTCTCGTTTGCTCTTAAACGCTTGCATCGCGTCTCTGCGCAGAGAGAGGAACCTTCTAAAGAAAAGAGACGGAAAAAACGTTTAGATTCGGACGCCAGAGATATTGCGTTGCGTTGTTTTTGTGCGTTTCACACAAACACACGCACGCACGCACGGACACACGGACGGGTGTCTGAAAGAGACTTCTTCAGACTGAGGTAGACGAGGTGAATAACGAAATAGCCATTTCTCAGGTAAGCTGTACAGTACTGGTCTGACATAAGATCCGTGATAACATCGCATCACCGTAATGCTTACATTACGTTAATTTACAAGCGGTATTTTGTGATAGGAAGCAATTCTTCCAGGTTAGACGTCACCAGTTTTAGTAGTAGTAGTAGTAGTAGTCATAGATGTAAAAAACGTTGGAAAATAATAAAAAACGTTAAAAAACGTAAAAAACGTTAGAGAAATAAAAAACGTAAAAAAACGTTGAATAAAAAACGTTAACGAAGTTTTCCTGTGCTACACCCACCCATGGGGAATCAAAAATTAATCATAGGCGACTCCTATCGGCCCCGTCGACCCAGGCCTGGGTACTTTTAAGCAGTGGCGGCTGGGGGCCAGAGGCCCGTGCCCCTATTGAGTGTCTGGCCCCCAGTTGGGACCCTATACTTAATGCTACATACATTAAAAAACAAATGGTTGGCCCCCATGATTAGAAGTTGCCACCTTAACGGCCCCCCACTTGCCAAATCCTAGAGCCGCCACTGCTTTTAAGTGCCCGTGCAGGGTACTTTTAAGAAGTAAGAACTTTAAATTGTTTGATCAAATTTTTAATTTGCAAAATTTTAGTTATGTTATTATTACAGTCGGCTTGGGCTACTGTAATATTGTTCTGAAATCAGTGGCGTAGCCAAGGGGGTTGGGGCTAAACCCCCTTGGATTGGCGACCAAATTTTGTGTATTGAGTATTATTATTTTGTGGGTGGAGGGACACTAAAATCGGGTATAAGGTAGCAAAAATGGAAAAAATAGGCTGTCCAGTGTCCACATCGTATAGCTCATATAACTAAGCGACGTTTTTTGCTTGTCAGGATTTCCCGAATTTCCGAAGTTGGGGAAAATGGTCGTTCAAACCAGCCTTTGGAAAATCTTGTGCCACTCCCTGAAATAAAAGTGTTGCAAAATGCAAATGTTGAAAACAGGGCTACTTCACCATGTGAATAAACACTTTACAGACATGAGAGGCCTACCTTTAAAATTTTGTATTAAAAAGGCATTTTAAAGACATTTCCTTCTTTTTATAAATCACACTTGAAAATGCATTCTGGCTGGTTCAGTTAGTTAGGCATCTCGACCCTCAACGCCCCGCTGCCGCTCTCAAGTAGACCAGTAGTAGTAGTAGGAATTTGGAGCAGGTGACACTTTCAAATGAAAGCTGTAATTTGGGGGCTTTGTGTTCTAACAAAAGAGGCATTCCCTGGCCATGCCCTGGCTCATCCAGGTGTCTAATAATTGCCCATAAACACGGACATCTAAATAAACGCTCCTTGCTCTGAGAGAAAATAAGCCAAAGAAAGACCCGTCAGCGGTAGTTATGTGCTTCAGAATGCAATGTAGATAATGAAACGGAAGTGTCAATAAATGTAACGCCAACAAGCAACAAGGAAGCTAATTTTTTGTAGCTGGTAAGAAAATCTATATTTTTATTTTTGCCAACGTTTTTATTTTAAAAAACGTTGGCAAAATAAAAAACGTTAAAAAACGAAGAAAACGTGGGGGAAATAAAAAACATAAAAAACGTTTATTACATCTATGGTAGTAGTAGTAGTAGTAGTAGTAGTAGTAGTAGTAGTAGTAGTAGTAGTAGTAGTAGTAGTAGTAGTAGTAGTAGTAGTAGTAGTAGTAGTAGTAGTAGTAGTAGTAGTAGTAGTAGTAGTAGTAGTAGTAGTAGTAGTAGTATAGTAGGCCTAGTAGTCATAGGCGGTGATCTTCCACAAAACTTGGGGTGTCCAGTGTCCACTGTCCAAACCTAACGTACATGTAACAAAGAGTGGACCATTCCCCGCCTAATTTTTTCACGGCGGTCAGTGTCGCACAATTTTTTTAAAGATTTAGAAAACAGTAAATGCGCTTTAATGCATTGCGGACATAAATCACACATCCTTTATTTGTAAATTGTTTTTGTTGTCTATGAAACCTGTCGTACAATGGGCCAGATATTTTCAATTCAATGGAATTTTTATCGATCGTTACACCCACTGTTCAATAGGCCTTCCATTGTCTATGTCACTGTGAATTCTTCCATCGACTTACTAACCATTCCACGAGACAGGCCTATTCGGCAGGACTTCCATTTTTTATGTCTCTCGTTCTTGGCCTATACAGTCGTTGGCGCCATAGTGGAGGTGGTATGATATGGTTAGGAGGTGCCCCATGTCGAGCGCTGTAAATCGAAACTGAGGCGTCCAATTTAATTATTCTTGCAAAATTTGAGGCAACGAAGATGGGGACAAGCAAAAATGTGGGTTTCGTCAGATAATTTCTCCAATTTGCTGAAATTTTTTATTACAGATATAGGCCTATACACCCACTGTTCAATATGTCTATTTAGGCCTACTGATTCTGCAGTGTAGGCCTATACGTTCGAAACTATCTCTAAAACGCATCTCTTCCAGCTGGCTTCTCCTGTAATTCCTTCACATATAACCCTTCCTTCTTGTTTCAAATTTTGACTGATTTCTCTGGCGTTGATATATAGGCCTACTTTTATGTATTAGAACGAACCTTTGCTCAAAGAGATAAACCAGCAAACATCGTCATCATAATCATCATCGCCATCATCACTCATCATCACCATCATTATCACCACCACCCCATCGCTACACCAACCACCACCACCGTCATCGTCATCATCATCATCATCATCATCATCATCATCATCATCTTCTTCTTCTTCATCTTCATCATCATTTGTGTGCTGTTTTCGCCGTAATAGATAAGCTTACTGTATTATTGGTTCGTCTAAAAATTCCGTAATTACTGGTGAAGCGGGCTTCATTTATTAATTCAGGGGTCTCCGAACTGTTTCAGCCGCTGGCCACTTTGCTGACTTCTGACCGGGCTATGCGGGCCCCCCACATGCACAAGAAATTAAACTGAGCAAAACACAGCGAATGAATAACATAATAACGGACAATAACAGATTGGACTGCATGTTTATTGCAGAATTATGATACAGTGTGGGCCAATAAATTATGCAGACGGCATAATATATATCAGTTGCAATTGAAATGATTTTTAACTAGGCCTACTTTGAGATAAATGAAACTGATGAATTTCTGATAAAATTGCGTCAAACTGCGGTTCAAAGTGTGTAGTCCCTACAATATACAAAGATGGATTCTAAGGGTTCATCAGATAATGCTGATCTATAGCAGGATTTAACGGACTTCGCCTTAGATTGCAGCCTATTCGATCAACTGAGAGTCTCAGAGGCTGAGCTAGGGGCGGGGTCAGGGTAATTCCTAGGATTATCAAGTGGGGGGGGGGTGTTGGTATTTTCTGAGGTGCCATGCCGAAAAAGTGTGACGAGCAAAAAAAATGGTCATCCGACTCTCAGATTGGGAGGGGGGTGTTGAGGGTGTCGGTCTCAGATTGGGGGGCTGTGTTGGGGGGGGGGGTTGTTAGGGTGTAAAAATATCCCTGGCGGTGGTACATATGCTCTCGGGTGCCGAGGTGGAGGGGTGCTAAAATCGGGGGGTTTAATTTAGCAAAATAGCAAAAAAGAAGCAACCAAAGGCATAAAATTAATATAGTTATTTAGACCGTCCGCGCGATAATATAACTGACTTAACCACGCGAAGGGACGACCTTTTTTGCTTGTCAGGATTTTCTGGAAGTTGGTGTGTTTTGACCCCCCCCGGGCGCCGGACACCCTAGCCTCGCGCCTCTGGAGAGTCGATTCTCGTGTGGACTATATAGGGTTATCTGTTAGTTTTGGTTGTTACAGTTTCACGCGTTAATTCGCTTCTATAGGCTATCTTGACACTTCTGCTTCTGAAATTTTCCATCGGTTCGAGCGACAACCTTCCTCCTTCGCGAGGCAAATATTCCGACGAAAAAGACTTCATCGACTGTGTTTGCAGAATTGGGCTGGAGAGGAAGGGTGAGGCGAGCGATGGAGGGAGGGAGGGGGAAGGCGGGGTCAATTGGCGAGTTTCTCAGAACCACACGTAGGCTACAAGAGTACGCCGTAAATCTGTTACATTTTCAGAATCGTCAGCGTCAATATAGCTTATCTTTCGATGGCAGCTGTAATCTATACAGTGCTTACTGCTTATGACACAACGTTAAGATACGCCAGTGCATGGCGTCGAGTCAGCTTATCTCTATCGATGGTGACGACATTGACACAGCTGCGGTGAAGATAAAACCCTTATCGCTTTACCAACTGAATGACTCTCTCTCTCTCTCTCTCTCGTATTTGCTCACGCGACACTTTGTAGTAAAGAAAGTGGGCAGCAGTAACTCGAGTAGAAATTTTATATACTTACGTACCGGGAATCTGGGAAAGTGGGGCTGGGGGGGGGGGGGTCGGGAGCTGAGCTTTACCCTGAATGTTTTGGGTGTTTGAAATTCAGAAGCTGTAAACGTGAAAACGTCGATAATTAGGAATTTAGGCCTAAGACAGCGCGTGCGGCCGAAAGTTTGGAAGAAGACTCACAAAAACTCGCTTAGGCCTACTGTTTTTTTCTACGATTTCAACAAGTTTACGGTCGAAATGTCAGCCTATAGTTTTCTCCGTTAATTAAACAGTTTCTACCTTTATTTGACTCGACATTTATGGGCTTTTCTGCCAGATTAACCGTTGAAACTAAGGCGATTACATACGCTGAATCCCAATTTTAGTATTTAGCCTCCGGAGAATTAGGAACTTCTGGGAAGGCAGTCAACGGCTGAGGACGGAGAAATTTGTATCCTTCGATATTTCCCAAAATATAAACTTTAAACAGCCAAAAAGACCAGAACATCATTCTATTATTATCACCACAAAATTTCTTTAGCGCCATTATATTACAACGTTCCCATTTTTTACTACGGTAACGGAACGATTGGGAACAAGAGAACGTTTCCATTGTTACCATTTTACGAAATAACCACCGGACTCCGTGGTATGGTTTATATTTGAAAGTCCGTAGGTAAGTCCAGAATTCCTGCATGGTCCCGGTTAGGTAGGGTAGGCAATAGGCATACGCAAACAGAAACTTGCCAAACATCAGCTACATGGCCACATTTTCGCAGTTGAAATGCGATTGTTGCGTTTCTCAAAGATCACAGTCAACAATCTATATACGATTCTCACGTTCTTGCTGGTCTACGGTCTGCCGCTGGTTCCCTAGCGCCCCATCTCCGTCGCCATCTGCGAAACTTGACTTCACGGCTCCCAGTAAAGAAACAATGGAACCAGCGTAAGCGACAGTAGATAGGCCTAGTTCAAAGCAGGAAGGAAAAGGCGAAGCAAAATAATTGGACAAAAATTCCTACTGTTCTTGTTTAATTAAAGTATGTATATTCGCTCGACTGTACAGGCCTCAGATGCAAATAAATAGTGTTTAGCTTTCTGTTGAAATTCGTTCTCTTTGAAATTTTAAAATGTTTTTCGCGTTAACTTGAAATATACAAGGAACTGCGATTTTTTATCGTAATCAGAGGATTCAGGACGCGGCGTGAAAAACAAGACCACAGAACCGAAGCATAAAGAATTTCTAATTGACAGTCGCGGTTTTCTTGTTTTCTAAACTTATCGTAATTAAAGACCGGATTCCGAATCGCTGTTTTTCGTTAGAATTGTTTGCTTTTCAAATTAAATTGATTCTGTTTTGCGAAGAACTTAGAGAACAAAGGTCTCAGCTTTTGACATTTTACAGGACTGCTAAAATGTGGACAGGTATTTAATCAGAATTAGAGAAAGAGAGAGACAGACAGACAGACAGACAGACAGACAGAGAGACAGAGAGACAGAGAGAGACAGAGAGACAGACAGACAGAGACAGAGAGAGAGACAGAGACAGAGACAGAGAGACAGACAGAGACAGAAAGAAAGTTAAATTATTGTTGTTATTATTATTCATAGTATTACAATAAAGAAAAACACGCACCCTCTCCCCACACGCATATATTGCTTTGAGATCTCAGAGGCCTATAGGGCCTAACTGTGATGGCGAACTCTTTAGGGACTGAGTGCCAAAAATTCAACCCAAAGACCATTTATATAATTATGGCAAAGTGCGGATACTCAAATGAAACGTGAATATGGAGGGTTTGGTTTAGCAAAACAACTCATGCGCGTCACGAGAGAGAGAGAGAGAGAGAGAGAGAGAGAGAGAGAACAGGAAGAGAGTTTTCAATGATACAAAGATTTATTAAGAGGTAAAAGATGGGTTTAATCGCAACTAACTATTGAGAGTTCTGCTGTCGTACAGGTCAACATGCAGATAATTTGTCAAACCATATCGTTAATTTCAAAGCAACACATGCAGAACTCAGGTCCTTTGTCAGTGTGTTTCTTGTATTGCATTTGATACAATTCAAAGTTGAAAACAGTGGCTCATAGTCTCATACCCCCTAACATGATCCATACAAAGTAAGAAATAATGGCACCTCAAGTATTTTCATTGATTTAAACTTATTTGGTAGAGAAATCCACGCGTTTAGGATTTCATTTTCATAACTATCAATCGTGTTATTCTTTCTAGGGTCTTATAGGCGACAAGTAAGTAAGGGAAACGTTCACGAACAGACGAAACCCCTTATATTATTGATAAAGGAAGTGGGTTTAACCCATTTTAGTCGCTGATCGAGGTTCGCCACCAATGTCATATAAGTTGTTTTAATTAGTTATAATTTATTAATTATTAATCAGCAATAATCATTGTACGAATTTTTTACTATTACTTTTTCACATTAAAGACATAAAATCGGAACAGTTAGAATGTTTACTGTTTACCCCATAATATTAAATAATTATGCGATGTTTTCTCTCAACGCCAACCGAGATAAACAGCCGTATAGGAGTATCCAGAACAATCTCTATGGTCACTGATCTATGCCCACCAGCAAGAAATCTGCTTCTGCCATTGGCGTCTATTAATAGACAACAATGGTTTCTATGGTTTCTGCCCACCAGTGGGCGGAGCAACCGGACCTTGTTGGTAAACACTGGATACCCCTATACGGACAAAATATTTACAAGGAATCTGCGCCATCAGTGACGTCACCGTAGCAGTTGAAAGAAACTTCATATAGCGCCGAATGAATGAGATCTCTCCCCCCACCCACTCTCCCCCAGCCATTCTGTCGACGAGACGTCGGCATTGGAGATGGCGTGCTGGATTACTGAATAAATAGACGCTATATATGTTTAGAGAGGATAATGCATCCATCGGGAGATGCTTTTGACAACTGCTCCGAGTATTTTGAAGCGCCTGCCGTCAAGAAACGGTTGGCGCCGTTATGAAATAAATGCTGTCAAAATCTCCTTTCCCCCTTCCCCGTCTCCCGACCCTCCTGGGACGGTCTCTGGCAGTGGCGGCTCCACAGGGGGAGCCCGGGGGCCCGTGCCTCTCTATTGAGTGCCTTGCCCCCACCAGTGGCCCCCTGTTGAGACCCTATACTTAATACTAGGCCTACATACCTAACAACAAATGGTTTGGCCCCGAATATTAGAAGTTGCCACCCCAACGCCCCCATACTTGCCAAATCCTGGAGTCGCCACTGGTCTCTGGTCACGCTCTAGGATGCCGGCCGGAGAGAAGATCATGCACGATAGTGCGTGAATGAAATAGCCAGGCGGGACAGACAGGCGGACAGAGGAACGGGCAGACAGAGGGACAGAGGTAACTTATATCGGGGGTGATGTCTGTGGGAAATGATTTGTGCTGCGAATCTCGCGGGATCTTACTGACTTAATGTCTCTTTCTATCTTTCTCTCGGTTTTTCTCTCTGTATGTCTGCCTGTCTGTCTTTCTCTGCCTTCCTTGTTTCTTCCTTGAAACCATCATACCGTTCGTTGAACGATACGGGGATTTTGAAAACGATCTCTAACGGAGAGAGACAGACAGACAGACAGACAGAAAGACAGACATACAGACCAGACAGAGACAGACAGACAGACAGAGACACAGAGACAGAGACACAGAGACAGAGACACAGAGGCAGAGAGACAGATAGAGATTTTCGAAAGATTGACCGCTCTCTTGACGCCACTGAATTCACCTCTTACTTACTAATGCGTTCCAAACTGCATGCGAATCATGCAATCAGAGCGAATTTATTTCAGTAATTTAAAACGCCAGAAATGCGAGATTCTGGTCGAAGCCTCGAGGCCCAAACGGGAAGAAGACGGACTCGACTATCAAACTCCTGAGACGGGGTTCTCTTGATAAGTGCCAAGAGAATAATTCAGACATGGCAACTGGCCATCAACACTCGCGCCAAATAAAATCAGTGAGTCAAATAAGTGACATTTGAAAAATTCAATTATTTCATGGATTTCTAGGCTATACGATATGTTTTTTTCTAAATCTGTCGCGGAAATAGAGAATATATTTGGCTTTAGTTGGAGGCCATTTTTAACGAACTAATCCCCATTCCCCGTGTCTATATAGGCCTAAATATTATAGATAGGCCTATATTGAAGACATGAAGACATGACGCGACAAATATAATATATCAAGGCATCAGTTCATAATACCTTCGTCTGATAACTAGATTAACTTATCTAGTAATTCAGAATGCTTACATAAATATTTTATATATGAAGATATATATATACATATAATTACATTAAATGCACCATTAAGCTTTATATATATATATATATATATATATATATATATATATATATATATATATATATATATGCGCATGTGTATGTGTGCGTGCGTGTTCCATTAACCTTAATCTCATATATTAGTAATTATATTAAATGCATCGCTGGTTGCCTGTGGCTGGGTGATGGATGGGAGCAAAATTTGCTAAATTTATCTGGGCCAACGTTCCGCGCCTGATCCAATCATCCGAGAGTAATTGGATGAGATCCAAAATTGTGTTTCATATTTTACGTTCGAAAAATCAAAAGAACTGCGGGAAAAGACTTGACTATCGATAGTTCGGATGGCGATGAGAGAAAGAGGAAGAGAAAGAGAAAGAGACGATAAGACAAGAAAGATTTAGGGTGCAAGGATGGGAGGACTGTGCATGAGCTTGGGTGGGTAGGTGGGCGGGGGTGGGGGAACTCCGAGAGCGCCCCGTCTCTCTGTGAATCTTGCTTATCGAAGGCTTGAAGAGACTGGAAATTTATTGACGGTTCGATAGCAACAACGCCACCAAAACATTCGAAAACTTCTAAGAAGCCAATCGTAAATCACAGGAAGACAAAAGCAGGACTCTTTTCCACGACTTAGAAAACCTTAAGCACGTCACAAACGATTACTTACTTACTTATATATATATACTATATATATACTACATATAGCAGTATATATATACATGTACTGTAATCTCAGTGATACATTAAACCCGTTCTGCCACCTAGTCCTTTATACTTTATGCAGTAATCATTGCCTTGTATATATATATATATATAATATATATATATATTATATATATATATATATATATATATATATATATATATTGCCTTCTATATATATATACAGCGTTGTGATATATATAGACAGCGCTGCAAATCATAGCGATGGGAATATCACAGCGCCGCATTTATATGTTCTGAATCCGGAGAATTAACGGAGATGGCATGGAAAGTGCGTCGGCCGCTGATGTCACAGGTTACCGTGAATCAGTTTCCGCCTCTCCGAGACTGAATCTGCTCGAACCCGCTTGACTTGGCAATGAACGGCGTTTGACAGACAGCGCAATGGCAGGCACCTCGAAAGTTTCATCCGTTTGAAAGGCTTTTCGTGCGCTGCAGTATAGGGGACACACAGTGTGATTTTTTCTGTGGAGTTTTAGGAATTGACCACCTCCCCACCTCAGCTGGCTCAAGACGACCCATTTGAACGTCCAAGAATGAACAGTTACTGCTACTGCTGTGCTAATTTCGAATGCGTACTAGAAATATATTAAAAAGTAAAAATATAGTAGAGTCATTATAAGATCGCGAGATTTTACTTACTTACTTAGTAGTGGCTGTCAACCATTTTCTACTTTTAAATACGCTGTGCGTCCATCTGTATGCATTGTGTCTTCCCTGCGTTTCTCTCTCTCCCTCACTCTAGCATTTTCAGTCTCTGTGTTTCTGCTTGTCTGCCTATTAGTCTCTCTCTCCTATCTGTCTGTCTCTCTGTCTATGTGTCTGTCTCTGTCTGTCTCTGTGTGTATATCTCTCTCTCTCTCTCTCTCTCTCTCTCTTCTCTGTCTCTCTGTCTGTCTCTCTGTGTCTTCTGTATGTATCTGTCTGTTGCTCTGTCTCTGTCGCTCTTTCTCTGTCTTTGTCGTTCTTGTCTCTGTCTCTGCCTCTGTCTGTCTGTCTGTCTCTGTCTGTCTATCTGTCTGTCTGTTTGTCTGTCTTTTCTCTTTCTTTCTTTCTCACTTCAAACATACCCACATAAATTATCGTTTTACGAGGGTCGGCTTCGTCGGCGCCTCTTATTGGGAAAAGTTTTGACTCGACGGCTGTCGGCGCGCGCGTCGCTTCAAAGCGCTTCTTCCGCCGAAGACGACGCGAACAGAGCAGCTGCTATTCCCGTTCTGCGTTTCCTTTCGACGCAACTCGGCCGCATTCGCGAAAAATCGACGCATTCGAGACTAGAGCCGACATTTACGACTGCTTCGCTTCCACGAACAAGACGCGGGGGGGCCCGACGATATGCAGGAGTGGGGTGGGCTGGGAGTGGGTGGGGGTTACGGCCTGGTGGACCAAGCCGACAATCTGCTCGGACTTGCATGACGCGTTTTAAAAATCATTTCTCCCTTTCGATGGTTGACCGTTTATTATCCGGCGTCATGCATTATTGAAGCGACGGCGCTGTTGGACGTGACGCTTTTGCAATCGGTGCCCTTTACAAAGGAATGACAGAGTGCCGCCGCCGCCGCTGCTGCTGCTGCTGCTGCTGCTGCTGCTGCTGGAAGAGGAAGAAGATCGATGGGTAAAGTCGATTGTCCCGGTGACTCGGCAGACGACGAAAAATGAGCAGACGACCGAAAATTAAATTCAGTAGTTGAGAGAGAGAGAGAGAGAGAGAGAGAGAGAGAGAGAGAGAGAGAGAGAGAGAGAGAGAGAGAGAGAGAGACAGACAGACAGACAGACAGACAGACAGACAGACAGACAGACAGACAGACAGAGAGACAGAGAGAGAGAGAGATACAGAGAGACAGAGAGAGAGAGAGAGACAGATACAGACAGACAGACAGACAGAGGGAAATGGGCGCTGTGTTTGGTTTTCACGTTCGATTATCCATTATCAAACAAACTGCGAACGAAGGAGCGCCAACATGACCTTTTCATCTTTTGCGGTTGACAGAGCGATTTGGAAGTCTTTGGATTGGTCCCCGTATCGACGACACGAGGCGTCTGTCTGATTTCTCTTCAACGATGTTGCCCGTAGAATTAATGCGATTGTACTTAAAACACGCATGCATGGGCGTCTATCCGCCGCTGCGCTCAAGCGAACCAATTCTATCTCCTGGTCAAATTTTGTGGTCGAACTCGTGGGTCGATCTGAGTCGAGTACAAGTTTCGGATCAGTAATGGTCGATCCACGAATGGTCGACTGACCAAATACAATTTAGTCGATGGGTTTGGGATGGGGAGGCAGTGGCGGCTCCATCGGGGGGAGGCAGGGGGGCCCGTGCCCCCTATTGAGTGCCTGCCCCCCAGTGCCCCCCAGTTGGGACCTATACTTAATGCTACATACATTAAACAACAAATGGTTGGCCCCCATGATTAGAATTTGCCACCCCAACGCCCCCCCCCACTTGCCAAATCCTAGAGCCGCCACTGTGGGGAGGGGAGCTTGTAGTTTGACCAAATGCTAGTATATTTCTTGAGGCAAACAAGCTTCAGATTTTAAAAAAATCGGTTGAAAGTTTTAGCGGCGACAGAATCTGCAAAGTTTGAGTGATAAGTTTTTTTATTCTATGCACCAAAATCCTACTAAATGAAATTTCAATTAAACTGATCGACTTTCCCAGCTTTTCTCCTGTGTTTTTCTACGTAGAAAAAAGATGGAGAAACCAGGGATTTAACGTAAAGTCACACGCGACGGTCACTGGTAGGCATCGTCCATTCTATCTCATCGCCCACTTTCCGAGCTCTATAACGGCTAACCTCAAGGCTCATAGGGCGGTGCTGATCTCCGTTTCCAAGACCCTCAGCCAGCCGACTGGTGCAAGTTACACGGTATACGAGGCCAGTGTTCTCATGCAACGCGCCTGTTTACTCCGCGGATTAATCCGCCGCTCTGTTGCCATCGCCATCCGGCGAAAGAAGACTGAGTCGACCTTAGAGCTCCTGCGAGTCTCGAACCCGCGACCTTCTGCTCCATCGTACAACGTTGTTACCACTCTGCTATCCCACCCACCCACCCAGCAACATATGAATGTAATGATTTATTTCATTACAAATAAACTCCTCGCTCTTTAATGACATATAACAATGATGATTCGTGGAAATAGAAATAAAATGAAGAGTCCAAGTAATTGATTTTGCGATTGAAACGAATTTTATTCGGTTATATATTATCTCCGGTTTAAACGCAATAAAACCCGAGAGAGAGAGAGAGTCCAGCGCATATAATCCGACTTTCCCATTATGGGGCGCCGATTGCGTGGATTTTTTTATGGCGCGCTATGGAAATCATAACATCGGTGAACTTCAGGGCTGAACCCAAAATTGACGAATGAGTGTCTGTCACGATAAACAGAGGCGTAGCGACGGGGGAAGGTATATCGTTATATATACCCCCAAAATCAGTCTACCTTAAAGTTTTTATGTGATTTATATGTGGTTATATGCAGGGTTTAATCTAGGCCGTTTCTAGGGGCGGGAAATTGCCCTTCCCCCCGAAAATTTCAAATTCCCCCCGAAATTTTGGCATACTACATCAACTAACAACAGCCCCCTAGCTAAATCCCCCCGGCTTTTTCAGTTTCCCCACCGGCTTTGTCAGTTCCCCCCTTCCGGAGTCCCGGAGTCTAGATTAAACACTGGTTATATACATGTGGGGTTATATGTAGTTTATATGGTTTATAGTTAAGGTTTATATCTCCCCAACATTTATACCCTCCCGAATCAAATTCCTAGCTACGCCCCTGACGATAAACAGATCTGCACTGCTAAAGAAAAACAGGTTTCAAGCGAATTAGAAGTATGAAAGAAAATTTCCGAACAGTTGAGCAAAATCGCTTTATTAAAAGAACTTTGGCAAAACGCGAGGTCAAACAATATTACACAAGTGCTTCCCAACCTGTGTGCCGCGGCACACAACTGTGCCGCAGCAACGGTAGAAGTGTGCCGCGACAAAATGTTGGAAAATAGTAAAATGATAATGGTGCTGTATTAATTGTTCACTAGCCTATAAGTTGAATTATATCTCTTCAATGAAGTTAAGGCATGAAATAGTGATATAGATTCCAAAGAAAATAAGTAGGCCTAAGTTCTTCAAGTGGGTTACGTGCTGGAGCGTCAGGCTGACGGAGCGGGGTTGAAGCCCCGTTAGTGATATAGATTGCCTTCTAAGCCACTTTAAATCATGCTAAATAAGTAAGGCCTACTTATGAAGAACGGTAGTCAATATTACACTGTATATTACTAATCCAGTAGCGTCCCAATGGCTACTACACATGATGACCAGAGTAAAATAAATGGCATCGTTTGAAAATGAAATGCGTGCATGCATTTCGACTGCAGTGTGCCGAACCTTAACTTATTCAGAATACTGCGATGAAACTGGTCGTTCTGGTCGTAAATGTGACTGACGCTTGACGCGTCTCGCGAAATGAAAAATCCATCAGCTACATCATTTTACCTCCAGCGAGGATACCTGGAGCCCGGGCGATACCACGGAACCCCCCCCCCCCCCGCCCAATCCCCTTTCAGTTCGGCCGTTATGCAATGGCCCACGCTAAAAGTTACGCCGTAACTTTCTCGAAGGCTATATAACGCCAGTTTTCTATGCAGAGGCCAGATGTATTGCGTTCGCTATAAGCAAAAATAATCTCTCTTTCATCTGACGTGTCTCACGTACAGAATAGCGTCTGGTATAGCTGTTGTTGATGGTGTTGTTATTGTTGTTGTTGTTGTTGTTGTTGTTGTTGTTGTTGTTGTTGTTGTTGTGAGGGTTGAAAGGTCTCGTAATGCGTTCTTTTCAACGCGAGAGAAAAGCTTGACTTGGGATGCTGAGAATCAAATAATAATAATAATTGTAGGCCTAAGTGCCGTAATGTTTTCGGGTGAATATCCCGCAATGGCGCATTTAACGTAAACTTCACTGTACATGGAAATGGGCGTTTCTATCCACTAGAAAGCAAAGAGATCGATTGAAATAGGATATTATTATTATAATTAATATATTATTATTATTATTATTATTATTATTATTATTATTATTATTATTATTATTATTATTATTATTATTATTATTATTATTATTGTTGTTGTTGTTGTTGTTGTTTATTGTTGTTGTTGTTGTAACCAGACGTTAAATCACTTGAGATGACGATCTTTTTTGCTCTTCAAGTTTTTTTGGGTCGAAAAATGCCAAAGTGCCCCCATTCGGCTATTCCGAAATCATAGTTACGCCGGTGGCATTTTCTCTAAGCTGCGCTGGTTGAAAATGTGCTGGATTTTGAGCGAACGAGGATCACTGTGTGTTGAAGATTGAGGGTATAAAGCAAATTTTCTTTCGATACGATCGATATTTATGCCATCGATTACTTTCAGATCGAAGGCATCGACTCCATAGTGAGAAACGATCGTCATGGATAAGGACCGCGAAGGATTTAGAATCTCGACCATTGCAACTCCTCATGCCGAAGCTCTGCTCTCTCTGCTCCTCCAGTCGGAGCCGGACTACGAGCCGCAGATTAACAAGAGCGATCTCTTGACGTGGAAGTCCGACCCTACAACAACGCCAGTCTGATGACGCGTTCTCGTCCGGCGCTTCCGATGGAGACGCTGAGGTCGACGGTCAACCACCTGATCATCCCGATCATCTGCCTGATCGGCATCCTTGGCAACGGATTCAACTTCTACGTCTTCTACTGTCGCTGGTACCAGAAGTTCATGAACGACGCGGAGAAATCGGTCACCGTCGGACTCATGACCCTGTCCCTGTCCGACGCCATGTTCTGCCTCGCGGCCGTTCCCGGTCTCTTCTTCTACGCCCCGGGGCTGGAGGCGCCGCAGCGGCGGTCTCACGCGGTTTCCGTCTTCTACCTGCACTACAACGTCTACCGACCGTTCTTCTCGAACCTGTTCCTGCTCAACAGCACCTGGCTGATCGTCACCATCTCGATCCAGCGCCTCGTGGCCGTGTCCTGGTCGGCCGCTCGCTGCCGTCGCTGCGTCACCGATCCCCTGAAGACGGCCGTCGTTCACGGGGCGATCTTCCTCGCCGCCTTCCTCGTCTGCTTCCCGCTCCTGCTGCGCAACAGCGTCATGAGAGACGCCTGCGACGGAGACGAGTTCGTCTGCTACTACGTCCTGCCGTCGGAGATGCTGAACAGCACCCCGTTCGTCGCCGCCTACCAGGTCTTCTGGGCGGTGTTCGGAACGTTCCTGCCCCTCGTCCTCCTGACCGTCAGCAACGTGCGTCTGATCCTGGTCGTCTGTCGCGGCCGCTACTCGGAGGCGCTCGAGGCGCCGGAGAGACGCCACGGGACCCAGATCACCGCGCTGGTCTTGGCGATGATCGTGTCGTTCCTCCTGCTCGTCTGTCCGTCGATGATCGTCGACTGTCTCGGCTGGATCGTGAAGCACCAGGCGGGGGCGGGGCGGCGGTCTCTGGCGGCCGTGGCCGTCCACGGACCGCGGCTCATGGTCGCCGTGACGGTCGCCAACCTCCTGCAGGCGGTTAAGTTCTCGTTCGACTTCCTGCTGTACTGCACCGTCAGCAAGCAGTTCCGACGGGAGTTCAAGAGCTGCAGCCGGGTGAACGACAGCTGTCGGACCAACCGGGCCGACCAGAGAGGAGGAGCCGCTGAGCGCTGCAGACTGGACGGAGGAGGAGAAGGAGGAGGCAAGCGCTGACCGCCACCGCAGCTGCATGCCATACCTGGGAGACGGGGGAAAGAAGCTGGCTTCTCCATCATCATCACCACCATCATCATCATCCGTGGCCCATAAAATATTTATTACTCGAACATTAACGATTGGAAACGTTTAGAATAGACGAAGCTACGTGTATTTAAAGGGTCTACCGTGCAACACGCACCCTGCGACCCAGTGGCGGCTCCAGGATTTGGCAAGTGGTGGGGGGGGCGTTGGGGTGGCAACTTCTAATCATGGGGCCCAACCATTTATTGTTAGGTATGTAGTATTAAGTATAGGGTCCCAACAGGGGGGCCACTGGGGGCCAGGAACTCAATAGGGGGCACGCCCCCCAAACGCCCTGTGGAGCCGCCACTGCTGCGACCCCTTCCCAAATCTATTTGGACTTGTCCGACTGGATTAGAGGAAGGGTGGGAGGGAATGGGGAAGGGGAATGGGCTGCGTCGTGGATTTATCAAACGCTATGAATTAATCTTATTCGATAATGGAATATTCCTATAATATAATTATTATTTAACTGGCGATTATAGTTAATCGTAGACTCGTTTTGACGTCATGACTTCGGAATGACGTCGTCAGCGTGACGTCACTCGAGGGAGCTGACGTCATCGGCGGAAGCGAACGTTGAGCTTTTACTTTTGCTCGGTCTTTTACTGACTTTTAATACAATTCTTCTCAAATAAGCTGAGACTGTAAACTGTAAAGAAACATGCTTTGAATGTTCGTTGTCAAAGACGATTCGAACAATTCGAGCGGTCTGAGCAACAACAACAACAACAACAACAACAACAACAACAATAATAATAACAACAACAACAGCTTATCGAAAATAAATACATGCATGTACATAGTACAGTAGAACTTCGTTATAACGTACTTTGAGGGTATGTAAAATTTATTACGTAGCATACAGACATATACAGTACAATGCCATCCAATACGCGATAGCGCATCACACCGGACCGTACATTTTGATACTTTAAACCGTGTATACATTAATTATAACCGAATACGTTATAATAAAGTTCTACTGTATATACTCTGCAGTACATAACTATAGAGTACAATTATAATTATATTTGTATATATTTGTATATGCGTTTAGATCATACAGGCCAATGGAGGGCCAAAATGCATTATTCGAATGTGAATATCTGTTACAACTGATTAGTGGTTGTCAGCTGTCTGTCTGTTTTATTCATTATTTCTGATCTATTTTCGTTGTTTTTCTCTTTATTTGCTTTTCAGTCTTTGTACTGACTTTGTGTATAGAGTAGGTCTATAATTATAATAGGTGTATTTTGTGGTAACGACTGTGTATTTACATTGACAAGAGAGAGAGAGAGAGAGAGAGAGAGAGAGAGAGAGAGAGAGAGAGAGAGAGAGAGAGAAGAGAAAGTACTATTTGAACTCTTTGACTTATTGGTAATTATAGTTGAGTATAGTTGTTCTGCGGTAAGTTCGTTTGCAAATATTTCTCGTTAACGGTGGTCGGCTGATGCCCTGGACATTATAATAGTGACGCCATAGAAGTTTATCGATTGATTGTTGATTGATTGATTGATTGACAAAAGTTTGTGAACACTTTAATAGTAGATTTACTTTTGTTAGATTTTCACTTGAATACGTTTTATTTGAATTCGATGACTCGAAAACATAATATTTATTGGCGTTGTTGAAACTTGAAAAGTTTCTAGCGTTATTATTATTGTTTGCGTTATATGAAGTATAATATGAAGCAAAATATACAGTGGTGTGGTGTGTGCATACATGTGTGTGTGTGTTTCTCTCTCTTTAAAGTTTAATATAACTAAGTGATTCTATAGACTGATTCCCATCCATGCGACAATATGGCCTATGCCCGGTTAACTTTACTTCTGTAGCGTATATAGTTATATCGGTGTTGCGATAAGGGTTATAGAATTTTCATGACATCTAAGAGGAGTGCTTCATAGAAAGAAATACAATCAACCAGTCAATCAATTGGTAAATCAATCAACGAATCAATCATTATACCAATGAACCAATCGATCAGATAAAAAATAGTCGGTCACTCAAACAGTGCGTCAATCGTCCAATTTTATGGCGCCATTATAATAGAAAAAAACTTGACAGAAGTCTGTAGTCGCATTAGAAATATCATCGACTTCAAAGATGAATTCTAAATGAGTTATCATTACAGCGTTGACAGTTTGTTGCGATTTAAAACTTTAAATTATTTAATCTCTCTATTTGAGTCTTTAACAACACAGAACATATTACGTCGTGTTCGCATTTAAAAAGTATTAATCTTTTCAAATTTCAAGATTTCTTCCCCTCAAGATATTCAACTTTGTTGAACTTCGTCAAATTCACAATAATTTCGCCTTTTTCTATTCTCTATTAAGTTAGCGAAACCAGTCGCTAAGCGTCGCTCCATAGCTAAACCAGCGGTTCTTAAACTATTTACGATTACGTTCCTCTGAAACAAGTATAAGAGAACGAAGTACCCCCTACCAGCGTACCTTATCCCAGGACAAAAGTTTGCAATATATTGAAAATAATTATAAACTGCAGGGAAAATGTGTGTTACAGATTGTGCACATGTCAGAAAGTGGGATTTCCATTAGAGTTTCTAATTTAGTACAGAAATTTATACGGTATTTGTATAGCATACAGGGTAACTTGTAGTAAAAGTCTTTTGACAGACTTACATAATTTATTTCCCGATTATTCAGTACCCCCACAACGTCCTTCAAGTACCCCCAAAGGGTAGGCCTACGAGTACCCCCGGTTAAGAACCACTGAGCTAGTCAAACTAGAAACGAACTCTACAATACCGCTTTCTCCCCAGCAAGCCAACCACAAGTGGCACTTTTTTTGTGGGGGGGGGGTCAAAATCCAACCCCCTAACGATCTAACATCGTTGACAGAGAACAAATAAGCAAATTGTTTGGCCCCTCTAGAATAGATATAGTCAATTCGGGTTTCATTGTTACAGTTATTGACTGTATCTTATTCTGATTCGGTAAAGGCATTTTAGCGCTATACAACTTAAGTACAGTAGAACTTCGTTATAACGCGCTCGGCTATAACGTATACTCGATTATAAACTGAACGGTCCCGTGTGATGCGCTACCGTATTGGATGTTATTGGATATAACGTAGCTCGGATATAACGTACTAGATTGTATAAACCAGTTAAAAGTGCGTTATAACGACGTTCTACTGTACTTGTTTTATAGACTTTAAAGCTGAGAGTTTAAAGCTGAGGTGAAGTCAAAAATAAATGTTAAAAGCATAAAATGTATTTTGTCTTTAAAATGTTTAGAATGACAGTAGGTCTTTCAGTGGCGGTTCCACGTGGGGGATGAGTGGAGATGCATCCCCACCGGACTTCCGGACTTTTTTCTCTTGTGAAACCTATTTGGTGGTAAAAGTCTAGTAAAACTACGGGGAAAAGAATGCGGATGACCATTTTTCGCGTGTCAACCTATTATTCGGTAAAAGTGTAAAGGAAAAATTAGGGGAAAAAGTTTTCTTTTGCCAGCCTTTTCCGGCCAAGTTTATTGATTTTCCCCTTCTCTTTTCACCTTCCCCTTACCAACTTCCTATGAATTCATTTCATACCCCGCACCGAGAAATCCTGAAACCGCCACTGAGGCCTTTAATTGGCATGCTTGCAAAAATAACATTTCTTTTGAAAGTAAAATATACGAGAGCATTGTTAACAGATAGATGTTCAAGCATTGATTAAAATGGCGTCGGACTGATCGTTTTATGGTCGGAAAATGATCGTTGCGAATCGAATCGTACGCAGTGCAAAAAGACGCTTTTATTTCGCGTGCGGCATCAAATCGCACGGAGTATACAGCGCCTGATGTGTTAATCGCACGGGGCCTCCAGTCATTGCGTCAGACGCGGACGGAGTCAATGACGTTGTCGTAGACGGTGACGTCAGACTGACAGACGCTGATGTCGGTGTCCCTGTCACGCGGGAAAGGCGTCGCCGCCGACACGTGCGGAAGGGGGCGCCTCTCGGGGGCCCGAAAGCTCTTCATGGACTCGGGGGTCCTTACGGGGGTCGCCCTATGCGGATCCGGGGTCCTCGCGGCGGCGGTCGCCCTGCGCGCGTCGAAGTCCCTCGACGTCACGTCGAGGACGACTTCCTGGTGCCGGTGCGACGGAGGGGTCTTCGGGGGCCGGTACAGGGGCGTGACCGTGACGGTGCCCAGTCCGAACGGCCGAGTGATCGACTCGGCGCCGGCGAAGCGCCGTGCGCCCGGCGTGATCGGGCGTTCGACGTCGTCCCTCGCGTGGTGGCGCCGCCGCCGCCGCCGCCTCCTTCGAGGTTCAGCCTCCCCGGACGCCGGGCGACGAGGAGGACGGACTCGGCCGGGGGGCCGCACGGGGCGCCGCCGACGGGGGTGTTGTTCAGCCGTCGTCCGCGAACTCCTCCCGGCCCCCCGCCTCCTGGTCGGCGGCGTCCAGCTCCACTTCGAACGAGGAATTCGGCGCCGACGACTGCGACGACGAGTTCACGACCTCGGCGTTGTTCTGCTGCGACCTCTGTGACCTCTGACCCTTCCTCCACTCGGACGACCCCGAATCCAGCACCTCTGCGCTGCCGCCTCTCGTCGGTAACGAAGTCCTCGAATCCAACGAACCCAACGACGATTTGTCTTTCGGGGGTCGCTCGTCGATCCTCAGATCTTCCTCGTGAAAACAAAAAGACGAAGAAGGAGGAAGAGGATGAGGAGGATGAGGAGGAGGAGCGGAGGAGGCGATGAACCTTGACCCGGAAGCAGAGGACGAATGAACCGCCGCCCGTGACGCGCTCAGCTGCGCGTACGGAGGAGGAGGAGGAGGAGGAGGAGGAGGAGGAGGAGGAGAAGAAGAGACGATGGGAAACGAGAGGAGTCCGTGACGAGACGGAGCCGAGGACGCGACTTCGCGGTACAGGGACGCTTGGCTTATGGTGAAGACGGGCCCGGGTCCATCTCCTCCTTGGTAGGTCGTCGTCATCGTCGTTGTTTCCCCCTCTCCTCCTCTTCCTCCTCCTCCTCCTCCTTCTGCTCCTCCTCCTCCTCTTCCAGCCAGCGTGGATGATGGGGATCTGTAGCGTGCGCTGTCGGGCGTCCGGTCGGTCGCGTGACGCAGCAGGAGGCTGGCCGCGTAGCTGCCTCCGTTGGAGCTCGGTTTCGGGTCGTGGTCGTGGTCGTGGTCGAGGGTCGTGTAGACGTCCGTCCTGCTGGCGTCGACCCCGTCCATGCTGATCGAACGCGAGTGGCAGGAATGCTGCTTCGAAGCAATAGCAACAACAACAACAACAACAGAGACGACGACTTAACCAGGGGCGTAACCAGAAATTTGACTGGGATAAATATTTTTGTTGGGAGGGGGTTATAAATCTTAACTATAAACCACATAAACCATATAAACCATATATAAATCACATAAGGAAAACTTTTTTAAGTGGACTGATTTGGTGGTATAAATACCGATATAACCCTCCCCTCGCTACGCCCCTGAACTTAACAACAAACTCACTAAACTCAAGTCTAATCACAATTGCAGTTAGATATGCCTACAGTAGAACTTCATTATAGCGGACTCGGTTTTAACGCATGCTCGGTCGGTTATAGGCCTAAAGTACCGCAATGTACGGTCTCGTGCGATGCGCTACCGTATTGGATGTGACGTACCTCGCGGATATAACGTACTAAATTTTACAGACCCGCTAATGCGTTTAACGAGGTTCTACTGTAGTTTCGAAATGTTCCTGCTATTTAGTGCTTAGACAAAAAGACGAACAGCGAAGCAGTTTCCGTCTCATAACTGACTGACTGAGCCTGTAATTCTGTTTTTCCATTGGATTTGTGGCTTCTAAAAATGCTGGGTTTCGTGACGTAGGCCTATATCGACCAAAATTTGTCCTGAAATTACAGTTTCTGCGACCTCAGGGCCATGCGTGTGACTCGTTTCACTCGCTAGGTGGCCGACAAGACTTTACTCCCTAGGCGGCCAACAGGCTCTAATGTGATTTCGATAAAATCGCAACTATGAAAAATTTCATGTGTCTTAGGGCAACACATAAATTACATAATTCTGGCGGATTGCCAGCCTTTCCCTCCCTCGCCGCCTTTCCTTCCACCGAGTCAGCACTCGATGTACTCATTCACCGCTGAGTCGACTGGGGGCGCCGTTACATAAAACAACCGAACAGTTTCTGCCGCGGCCGGGAGTTGAACCACGGACCTCAAGATCGGGGCAGACCAGTGCGCTAACCACCGCTACACCGCGTACGTATGTATACACTACGCAAGTATAAACTGTTTATTGTTTAGTGTATTGAGAGTTTAGACTATATATATATATATATATATATATATATATATATATATATATATATATATAGTTTAGTCTTGGCAACACATAAATTACATAATTCCGGCATAATACGTCCATTAATTCTTTATAAGGGCATTGCATACACTAGTAGTCAAACAAACATATATATTGTCGGCCTATACATGTACTCATACACTCCATAGGCTGAGTCGAAAACTGAAGGGTTATAACGCCTTCAGTTTTACATGGCAACGGCTGAATGAGGGCGGATTGCCAGCCTTTCCCTCCTCGCCGCCTTTCCCGCCGGGAGTTGAACCACGGACCTCAAGATCGGGGCAGACCAGTGCGCTAACCACCGCTACACCGCGCACCCCCGTATGTATACACCTACGCAAGTATAAACTGTTTATTGTTTAGTGTATTGGAGAGTTTAGACTATATATATATATATATATATATATATATATATATATATATATATATATATATATATATATATATACTCACTGCCTTGCGCTGTAGCTGGAGATTGTCGATGAGTGCGTGCTCCGCGTTGCTTCTAGTCTCAGCGATGACGTAATAGGCGTGGATGCAGAGAACCAGACAGGACAGTAGAACGCATGCACCCACCCCCAACAGAATCCCTCCCCACGACAGGAACGTCCTTAGAACACGGAACAGACAAGGCACAGCAGGTTTAGACTATCATGACCGTCGTCGTCGGGAACGGATTTTAAAGCCAAATGCCAGCCTTCGAACGCCGTTTAATTACCAGCTTTTGTTCCGGTGGTACTGCGGCTACTGCGCCTGATACTACTGTACTGTGTAGTACCGCCAGCGTAGCTACTAATAGCACGAGGCGAATTACTGACTCACTGTTTCGTGGATCTGTATGTGGTCTACCTCTTGTAGCGGTACTGAAGTACTTCTTGATACTAGTACTACGGTCGTTGGTAGCTACCGGTACGAACTTAATTACTTAAGACTTGTTAGTCGAAGAAGAAGAAGAAAAGAAGAAGAAGAAGTAGTAGTAGTAGTAGTAGTAGTAGTAGTAGTAGTAGTAGTAGTAGTAGTAGTAGTAGTAGTAGTAGTAGTAGTAGTAGTAGTAGTAGTAGTAGTAGTAGTAGTAGTAGTAGTAGTAGAAGTAGTAGTAGTAGAAGAAGAAGAAGAAGAAGAAGAAGAAGAAGAAGAACAACAACAACAACAACAACAACAACAGCAACAACAGCAACAACAAGACGAAGAAGAATAAGATGATGATGATTATGATGATGACGATGACGACGACGACGATGATACAGGAAGAAGAAGAAGCGAGTATGAGATGAAGACTGGAGCGAACGATGGTAGCTTACTGTCCCTTGTGTTTGCTGGTGACAACGAGAAGTATTCCGGCGAACAGAAGGACTGTTCCCGACCAGAACAGGAAACACATCAGTCGCCGGGGGACGATCCAATCGCCCCGCACAGGGCACGCCATCTCTTGTCCCTCCCTCTCTCTCTCTCTCTCTCTCTCTCTCTCTCTCTCTCTCTCTCTCTCTCTCTCTCTCTCTCTTCTACGAACCACAAAATCATAAAACTACAGTCACATCGCACTAATGATGGCTAATCTATACCTTTCAAAATCAATTGAGGATGGAGTCATCATCAATAATAATAATAATAATACTACTACTAATACTACTAATACTAATACTACTAAGAACTACTACTACTACTACTACTACTACTACTAGAACTAGAAGGAAACTACTATGAATAATAAGAATATGAATATGAATAATAAAGATAATTTTTAATGGGGTGGGGGACTGAGGGTAGTGATTCTGATAAATCGACCTCTGTTTTAAGAAAACAGTTCAATTGGAGGAACATAGTCGGATGGAACATAGTGGTTCTCACACAGGGCAGATCCTACTGAAACACTTTAAAACCGTTATATTATATTATTAATAATAATAATAATTATTATTATTATTATTATTATTATTATTTTATGGTGTCCCGTCGGGAGAAAACTCCCTCCTTTCGATGGAGCTTAGTCATCAATAGAGGAGACATCGAGAAACGAGTTAAAATTTAAAGACTTACTTACTTACTTACTTCCGTATCAGATATCGGAAACGGTGAGAGAAAGAAGGACATAAACTGTTGAGAGGAGAATTTCTCACTCAACTGAAGAGGAGAAGCCCTCCTTTCAACAGATCGTCTTTTCACAGTTGGGAGCATCGCAACGCCCGGGATATCTGGACTTCTGCGAAAGGACAACAGCCTCGCTCGCTGTGCCTGTTATAGAAAGATCGACGACGCCGTTACCAGACACCGATGGACGCAAGAGGCCATAAACTCCAATCTCACGCAACAGTCGAATTGAATACGCGTATTCCGTTTTAGATTAATCTCTTCATCAGAACCAATACGATCAAACTGAACCACGAGAGAGAGAGAGAGAGAGAGAGAGAGAGAGAGAGAGAGAGAGAGAGAGAGAGAGAGAGAGAGAGAGAGAGAGAGAGAGAGAGAGACAGAGAGAGAGACAGAGACAGAGAGACAGAGACAGAGACAATCTTTTCTTGAGTTGTAACAGAGAGATGAGAGAGAGACAGAGACAGAGACAGAGAGACAGAGACAGAGACAGAGACAGAGAGAGAGATAGATAGATAGATAGATAGATAGAGATAGAGAGAGAGAGAGAGAAAGAGAGAGAGAGAGAGAACAATCTTTTCTTGTGTTGTAACCAATGCACTAATATCGACACCTGATGCAGGGGCGTAGCCAGGAATTTGATTTGGTGGTGGGGGTATACATTTCGGGGTATATATAATATATATTATATATATTACATATATGTATATATATAATTATATATGTTATACAGTACATACAGTATTATACTGATTTTGGGGTAAATATGCTGATATACCCCACCGTCGCTACGCCTCTGACTTGTTCATATATAGTTCTGCCACTACTAACCTTTTCGAGTTTCTAGAACAACGGTTTCGCTATTGTTGTTGTTGTTGTTGTTGTTGTTGTTGTTGTTGTTGTTGAAAGCTGCGCCGAAAAACAACAATAGAGCAGCGATTCGATTTCTACAGAACGCCGTCTTCAATCCCCGTCGGTCTTTGTTGTTCCACGCAGACGGAAACCGCGGCGCGTCGTTTATGGGGCGCCGATTGCTTTCGCCGGCAAAACACCGCACACGCTGTTAGACAAGGCGTCCGGTTTCAAGCGAACATCGCGCAGACGTCTGCGATTCGAGGGCCTTGTTGTAATGTAATTGTCTTGAATAATAAAAAAGAAAAAGGAAAAGCGCAACTTCTGCACATGTCAGCGTCTTCTTCTTCTTCTTCTTCTTCTTCTTCTTCTTCTTCTTCTTCTTCTTCTTCTTCTTCTTCCTTCCTCCTCCTCCTCCTCCTCCTCCTCCTCCTCCTCCTCCTCCTGCTTCTTCTTCTTCTTCTCTTCACACCTGGTCCATCAGCGGCCAGGCGAGATATCCGACTGGGGGTTCGGCGGAACCTCCTCGCAGCAGCAGGCAGCCGGGGCCTTCAACAACAGGTGGATCTGCATTCCGGGTCCGTTACTCATTCGGATAAATGCGATATCCGCAAAGACGATCCATGTTACGCCGTTAACTGGAAACGAACGGAAACACACACAAACACACACACACACAAAGACTGTTACTCATAGACACAGCGAACCAGGGTTGGTAGAACAAATAGCAATGCACTGCACTGAGTCACAATATAATAGGAATTAAATCCAGTGCTGGTATTTGTAAGGAAAAGGGGAAATTTCACTGATCCACTGATTTCACTGCCTCCCGATCCCCTCTAACCCCCCCGCCAAACCCCACTTTATAGCAGGGGCGTAGCGACGGAGGGGTAAATCGGTATATATACCCCCAAATCAGGCTACCTTAATGTTTTTAATGTGTTTTTAAAGATTTTCAACGTTTTTAAAGATTTATACCACCCCCCCCCCAATCACATTATACCCCCAAATCAAATTCCTGGCTACGCCCCTGCTCTATAGGTAGCAAGGGTAACTTTTCAACGCGGTGAGTGATTGAACCATTTGACTAACGTAATTAGTAAAATGAAACTATTAAAAAGTATTCCTCCTACTGGTCTGATCCCCCCATGGGCGCCCACAGAAATTCTTCCAGGAGGGACAAAACACATTTCAACACAATGGTCACGGTTAATATTTTAGCAAGGTTTTAAATTTTCAATGTGAAATATTGGTATTTGCATTTTCCAGGGGAGGGGCAAGTGTCCCCTCGCCCTAATGTGAGGGTGCCCATGCCCCACCACTGGTCTAACTCTCAAATACCACACTGAGGGAATGCATTTCAGTTAGGGCCTACGCTACGACAATTCTATCATGCACCTATAGCAAGACTATAATAATAATAATAATAATAATAATAATAATAATAATAATAGCATAATAATAATAATAATAATAGCCTAATAATAATAATAATAATAATAATAATAATAATAATAATAATAATAATGATAATAATAATAATAATAATAGCCTAATAATAATAATAATAATAATAATAATTAATTTAATAGCCTAATAATAATAATAATAATAATAATAATAGCCTAATAATAATAATAATAATAATAATAATAATAATAATAATAATAATAATAATAATAATAATAGCCTAATAATAATAATAATAATAATAGCCTAATAATAATAATAATAATAATAATAATAATAATAATAATAATAATAATAATAATAATAATAATAATAATAATAATAATAATAATAATAATAATAGTTATTATTTCGTTGTCGTCGTAGTGAGCTCCCCAGCGGGGCCTGGGATGGATTCTCAACTCTCAAAGAATTTAGGACGATATTATAGATTCAAAACCTCGTGTATTGGAGCAATTTTGTATGCCACACATAGGCGTAAACTTCTATTATAGGACTCTAGGATCTAGTCCCCTCTCTTTTTGAGAGTTCACCATAGGGAAAAAGTAAGGTAAAGGGGGTTCGCCCCCAATTTTTCACCTAAGTTGACATCAGTGAGACTTATATGACAAGACTACAAAGAAAATACATTAACAAAGAACAAACATTTTAATGGCTTGTTGCCTGTTTTATTATAACATTATTTAGGGTTTAGACGCCGCCATGGGAACGTTAAACCCCAAGCAAAAGGTAAGGTGCTCACTCCATCAAAATTTATTTAATCTCATTTCCACATGTTATTTATTATCTATTTCGTCAAAGAAGTTAATTTATTAAACGGTTTTATTATAAATAGTTAGCACATTAGCCATCACAGGGTCTATATAATGAATTTACTGTTTGAAAATCTGAAAAATTGCTTATGGTGTGCATCTTACCCCATGCAACCCCACCCTTAGCACTCCAACACCTAACCACAAAAGACCACAGCTCAATCCACGTATCAGATATCAAATTATCGCTTAGGTCCTGAAGAACTTAGACCTGTAATTAATTAAAACGCCGGTTATAATGTTGGATATCGTGTCCGAGATCCATACCTTTCATTCGTCAAATCAGAACTCGTATAGCGCTTTTCAACGGCGTCGAAGAGTCCCGGATCGTTGTTACACGGACTCCATCTCTTTCCACCGCTTTCCACGTCTACACATCTACGCCCGTCGGAACATCTTTGCCCGAGGATCGTCACGTGATCGGCGCGGAAGGGGGAAGGAGACTGCTGTCAAATTCTTCTGAATCAACTTGAGTAGTAGTACCGCTACTAGTACGGAGGAGTTTGGGTTTGAGTACCGAACCTAAGACGCAGGCACGAGTAGTCTTAACCGGATACGAGTGAACGCTTGAGAGAGAGAGAGAGAGAGAGAGAGAGAGAGAGAGAGAGAGAAGTAGGCAAGGCGAGCGTTGGTTTTTTCCCCATTAAACCCAAACATTGAAAGACCAGATCTGCTGCTAAACCAAACTACAGTGTTTCCTCCACAGGCCCAGTTGGCCAGGGCGGCCCCAGAAACGCAGCAGGGATGGCAAGCGGAAACGGGGAGTCAAAAGTGCAAGAAATTTAGCAGACCCACCGAGAGAGAGAGAGAGAGAGAGAGAGAGAGAGACAGACAGACAGACAGACAGACAGACAGACAGACAGACAGAGACAGAGAGCGGAAACGAGGAGCCAAAAGCCCAAGAAATATAGTACACCCACTGTGAGAGAGAGAGAGGTAGGGAGAGACAGAGACAGAGAGAGAGAGAGAGAGAGAGAGAGAGAGAGAGAGAGAGAGAGAGAGAGAGAGAGAGAGACAGACAGACAGACAGCAGCGGGAGGGAGGAGAGAAAGAAGGGAGATAGAGGAGGAGAGAGTGAGAGGTGAAAGAGAGGGGAGAGAGAGGTAGAGCTAGCGCACAAAAATATTCACATCTCAGCAGATAAGTAATTTATTAACATCGGAAGCGTTGAGTTGCTCCGGCGGGTTCTTCGTCTAAACTGACAGCGGATCAAAAAGCTGCTCGACGCAGTGGAAACGCCAGAGTCCTCCGGGGTTATAGAGGCCACTACACAGCGTATTCGGCGCAAACGACGTCTAGTCGGGAAGGAAGGGGAGGCAGGGAGGGAGGGAAGAGAGGCCCGCCCCCCGGCCCCCGCTCCCTCGACTGACGGGTTCCGGTCCGTCTTTCGCCAAACAATTACGGATTCGGATTCGGAAAAACATTTAGTCTTTGACAGAACCGATCGAGAGCCGGGCGCGGCGCGTGGCATTTCGTCCTGGATCCGAAACGAGAATTCCTCTTTCTCGCAACATCATAACGCCGACATGTCGGCTTTGTTCCAATCTGCCGGTCCAGACACAGCTGGGAGAGCGTCTACACGCTATGCAGTCCAGTGGTATTCGAAATTCGAATGGTGGCCCGCGGGCCAGATCCGACCCGCCAAGGCGTGGGAAATGGCCCACTAAGACTAATAGGCTTAACATTTTTCTCGTACTTACAAAATATTTTTTATAGTGGCAGCCAGATTCACTCAGCCAGATGATTGTCAATCAATATCTTACTTACCTGGCGCTAATACACGTTTTCGAAAAGCAGAGCAAGCGCAGAAAAACGATAGGTTTGTACCCCCAAATATTTATACCCTCCCAAATCAGATTCCTGGCTACGCCCCTGGTTCCTACCATATACGCATCGCATGTCGTGCACAGGATTAGTCTTCGTCAGCCGAAGGTGTGTAGGGTGCCGGTGGATTTGACGAGCACCAAACTCTATATGTATTACCAGGGTGCGATTTGTGACTTGGATCAGTGGGGGAGGGATATGTCGAGCTTGGGGGATGTAGTTATTGGGAAATGTAGCAGTGGGGGATGTAGAGGTGGCGATGTAGCAGAAGGGGCGATGCAGTTGGGCAGTAGGGGGAAGAAGATTCCCCCCTTCCCCCTACAAATCGCGCCCTGTGTATTACTCTCACAGATTATCAGTTTACCTACAACTGGTCAAACCTATGCCTGTACAGACGCATCCTGGATGCAACCTAGACTTTTATCAGTGATGCAGTCACGAATATTCCGGTGGGTGACAATTATTCCTGCTTTAGTGCAAAAATATTGTAGTTTGGGCCTAACCAGCGGCGGCTCCAGCATTTGGCAATTGGAGGCTGTTGGGGTGGCAACTTCTAAGCATGTGGACCAACAGTGGCGTCGCCAGGAATTTGTGGTTGGGGGGAAGGGGCTAGCGTGTCAGATTCCTTACCCACCGCTGCCCCACTTCACAGAAAACTTTCTCACCGGATTTGCGCGAATCTGGTAGGTGGTCTGGGGCAGGTTGGGGGAGCACATGCCCCCATTTGCCCCCCCCCCCGTGGCGACGCTAGTGCTTGTTTGACATTGGACAATGCAAGGATTATTGCTACAGTAGGCTATAGATATGCAAAATTCAGAAGATTGATGAAACAAATTAGAACCACATTTGCCTGTGTCCCCAGCTTAGCTGAGTCAAACCGTACTAGAATTGTCAATATATTCTGCCTCAATTTTATTCTAGAGCATTCGAAATGCCCCGAAAAATGGTGAGCCATTTGAAAGGACACTATACAAAGTCTGTCAGAAATCTGTTCTCTGTCAAATGTCTACAAAAATCGAATGAGGGATAAGGAGGGTCTAGAGATAGCTGGTTTCTTGTATGACAAGTTCTATAGACCACAAAAATACTATATAATTGATACCCTGTTTGACATTGGACAATGTCAGGATTAGTGCTACAGTAGGCTATAGATATGCAAAATTCAGAAGATTGATGAAACAAATTAGAACCACATTTTCTTGTGTCCCCAGCTTAGCTGAGTCAAACCGTACTAGAATTGTCAATATATTCTGCCTCAATTTTATTCTAGAGCATTCGAAATGCCCCGAAAAATGGCGAGCCATTTGAAACGACACTATGCAGTCTTTCAGAAATCTGTTCTTTGTCAAATGTCTAAAAATCGAACGAGAGATAAGAAGGGGTTTAAGAGAGCTGGTTTCTTGTAAGACAAGTTCTATAGAAAACAAAAATATTATATAATTGATTGCCTCTTTGCATTGCGTTGCCAGGAATTTTTGGTTGGGGGTGACAAAAGGGGCTAGCGTGTCAGATTCATTACCCACCCCTGCCCCCCTTCACAGAAAACTTTCTCACCGGATTTGCGCGAATCTGGTAGGTGGTCTGGGCAGGTTGGGGGCACCTGCCCCCCCGTGGCGACGCTAGTGTGGACCAATTATTTTTCACAAATCCGCATATACAGGAAGAATATCACCCTCAATCTGGGGGTGCGCACTGGGGACAGGCATTTAATAGGGACACGACTCCTGTGGAGACGTCTCTATGCCCAACAGCTCAGTTTTTCTTTCTCACTCTCACGTGTAGTTTTTATAGTTTTTACGCATATTTTTAAAATATTTAGTTGTTCGTAACTGTTCACGTTTTACTGTATAAAAATGGGATCGCCCTTTTAGTGATTTCAATTTAGAGTGACCTACTATTTTAATTTAAAACAACGATGTCAAGATCTATGGTATTAGTATTGAAAGCAGAAGCCTGCATAAATTAGATCCATGTCCTATATGCCTACAAATAATATTTCAAAGTTCAACTTCAAGAGAAATAATCCTAAAGACTATAAATATTTCAACATTTAATTTATGCTAGCCAGATAACAATTATAATAGGCCTAATATTAAAACTGACCGAATTTTTTTCATTTTAGTCAAGAATAAATAATATAATCTAATCAACGTTCGTTTCCAAACTCATGCAAAAGCAACACAAACAGATGCCGCTAAAAACCGAAGATAAACTCGGCGCTCTGTAAATTCCAACAAGAAAGCGATTTAACGTTCAAAGCCTAAACAAACAGAGAGAGAGGGAGAGGATCGGACGGAGTGCTGCGGCCGCCGCGGCGTCTAGCGATAAACAGCCTTCAGAAGCGACCCGGTCTTCCTCGGTTCGCTCTCGAACAGCAGGGCTCTGTTCTGGGCTTCGCTCTTCTGCACCCAGTGTCCGTAGATCCGGAACGCCCCGGCGTCGATGAGTCTACGGATCAGACGGATGCCGTACGGATTGTTCTTCAGCTTCGAAACCTCGATCTCCGGCGGTTGGAGCGAAAGCTTGTGCAGGCGGAATATGAATTTGAGCGCGTAGACGGCCACCTGTGTGATCAGTGAGGAGCAATCGCAGAAAACCATTGCTACTGCTGCCCGCCGCCGCCGCCGTTACCGAGCAATGTCTCGAAAGAAAAACACTGCACCCATGCACAGATGTTTATAAAACAACTATAGCCTATCGCGCGAAAAAGTCGACAACCCCTATAGGCACCGTTAGATCAGCTAACTATTTGGCACCTAACTAACTTAAAGTGGTTTAGGATGCATTACCAGGGCGCGATTTGTAGGGAGAAGGGGGATTCCCCCCCCCACCAGTGTGATTCCAGTTGCTCATTATATTTCAGTTCCAGTTTCAGTTCCGTTTTGCAAACTTATTTTTCAGTTCCCGTTTCAGTTTCAGTTTTGTAGATTTTTTAGTTTCAGTTTCAGTTGCAGATATTTTTCAGTTCCAGTTTTTAGTCGTCTTAATAAAAACACAGACATAGGATGAAAGCCCTACATTTAGATACTGGTCTACTACAGCCAGAGGCGTAGATCTGTGTAAAAAGGTGGGTGGGTCCAAATGAAAATTTTAAATTGTGCTGTCACAAAACAATGTTTATTGAAACAAGCCTTGCCAGTGCTCAGTGGTAACAATTCAATACATTATTATAATTATCATACTTAAACCAGCACACCATTGCACATCAAGTCATCAAGCATTGTCAAATGTCAATTATGTGGAACTCGATACATGAATGAATTAATTCCAAAGAGCCCATACCAGACAAAAGTCAATACAGGGCCTACCGGCGAACCAAAGACCTAAAAATGACAAAGTGGAGTCGTACGGATACGAAAATGTGACGTCACGTTTATCTATAGAGCTAAATAATACCTAGATAGCCAGTCAGACGCGAGGATAGGAAACATCGCAGGTCTTTCTGAGTTACATAATTGGGGGCAAAATAAATCTAGCTGTTCTCACTGCTTTACATAATTGTCTCGCGAATAATAATAAACAATTCATCTCAAAAAGTGGGTGGGTCCATTGCCTGGCCGGACCCAGCTCCTAAAAAAGTGGGTGGGTCCGGACCCAGAAAAACACATAGGATTTACGCCCCTGACTACAGCAAATTGCTGATACTACAGAAAAACGTTTATTTGATATTTCATGTGCATTTTTATTCAACTGCATGGTTATAATGGTACACAGCCTGAAAGTCTGTACATTACACATGCGTAAGTTTAAAGTTTGTTGAAACACAGTCAATGGCGTAGCGAGGGGCAGAGGAGACGAAGCGCCCAGGCGGCACTTGCCCTAGTAGCGGCATTTTCGAGGTTTCCTTTTTTTAATTATTAGGGGTTTTTTGCTTGTCAGACTTTTTAGAGACTCAATAACTTTAAAAAATTTGTTTGCTTGTCGGACTTTTTTAAGAGACTTGATAACGTTGTTTTTTTTGCTTGTCAGACTGTTTTTAAGGTAAGGTAAGGTTTTTTCAAGGAAATTTTGAAATTTTTCTACCGCAAAAAGGCGGCACTTTTTATTTTCGCCCAGGCGGCACTTTGCCTAGCTACGCCACTGAAAACAGTTATTTGAGATTTCTATTCATCTGTAAGAACAGTAGAACACCCTTCTGCCCATGTTTTTGCAAAGCTTGTTGCACTTTCAGGCACTATGTTCTTCACACACATTGAACACTCGTTCAGTATAAACCTCTGTTGCAAAGCAGCGTGCACTCCCGTACAGGCCCTACAGCTTGGTAGATGAATACCGTCAATTAAGGGCAAAAGAACTAGTGTGACTCCGGGTCCTGGCGTCCTGTTGCCCAGGCCGGCGATCGGTCGAGCGAGCAGTAAACAACTGGACAGTGGACTATTGAGTATTCACCTACATGTGGACAATAGATCTGTCATGCACACATCCATGCCATGCACACATCCATGCACACATGCCAGCCTGTCATGCACACATCTGCACTGATGCTCGCCTACCATATTCAGATTTCTGAAACTGAAACGATACTGATATGACTCGATTTTTCAGTTTCAGTTGCTTATTTTTCAGTTTCAGTTTCCGTTGCAGTTTTGCATATTTTCCAGTTCCAGTTCCAGTTCCCGTTAACGGATTTATTATTTTTCAGTTAACGGATATTTCAGTTTCAGTTTCAGTTAACGGGAATCACACTGCCCCCCACTGCCCAACTGCATCCCCCCTACTGCTACATCCTCCAACCACTACATCCCCCCACTGCTACACTTCCCCAACAACTACATCCCCCTCAAGCTCGACATATCGCCCCACTGCTCCAGGTCACAAATCGCACCCTGGGCATTACTGCCTGTGTGAAAGCCACTAGGAGTGTAACGGGGCTTGAACCCGCTCCGTCAGCCTACCGCTCCAGCACGCAACCCACTCTGCCATCTTCCGCCCCAGTGGCGTAGCGTATTTGGCGCCCGGGGCAATGTATAAACTTTTCGCTCCCACTCTCAATATAGTTTGAAAACTGACAACGTGTTTTGCCTATCAGACAATTTTCACAACCTTGAATAGGCTTAGTCAGGTCTGGAGTTGCCGGGGGAGGGGGGTTTGAACCCCCCAGCTAACTTTGCAACCCTCCCAAAAATCGCATATCGGGTACATGCAGTTTCTGGCATTCATTGAATTTCAGTCCTCAACACCCCCACCCCACCCCCAGCTCAAATTTCACAACTCCAACACTTGGCCTAGTTAATGCAAATAAACAAAGCGCAGTAGCAGTGTGGTGAGCTTTTTACTCTGAAGCTCCCGTCGTGAAAAACAAAATAAAATATGGTTTCTTGGACCTCTGCCCCCCCAGTGGCGGCTCTAGGATTTGGCAAGTGGGGGGGGGGCGTTGGGGTAACAACTTCTAATCATGGGGGGCCAAGCATTGTTGTTTAATGTATGTAGCATTAAGTATAGGGTCCCAACTGGGGGGTACTGGGGGGCCAGGCACTCAATAGGGGGCACGGGCCCCCCTGGTCCCCCCGGTGGAGCCGCCACTGCTGCCCCCTACTAACTAGGCTTAGGTTTTAAGAAATTTATATGCCTGAAATTTCCATATACGGCTTATATTAAAACGACTAAGACTTAATTAGCGTTTATCCAATTTTAGTTCGCAATGAGTTCGCAACGCGCGCGGCGTGCTACAAAGCCGCTGAAGTAAGTCGCACAGCTGCAAAAAGTTTGGGAAACCCTGGTCTATACTCTATAGCACTTTTAATAATTAAACCTTATTTCGCTATGTCGCAAGAAAAGCGTATTCTGGCCATTTTGCTCTAAAACGTCAATAACAACAGAGGATAGAAGGTGCATATTATTTCTGGACCTGCATGGCGTTTAAGCGATTTTGCAATCTTCTTCTTTCAGGTGCCATGCATTGCTGCGTCGGCGGCCATGGACTTCCACTTTTCTCGATCTTTAGTGTTCCTCAGGAGTTCGATGTTATTTCCTATCCCCATTTCCTCTCTCATTCTGTCTGTATATTTTGATCTTTGTTTTCCTCTTGATCTTTTACCCTCCACCATGCCTGTCACTGCCAAGTTTTCTAATCCTTCTTTTCTCATCACGTGCCCGAAAAATTTCATCTGTCTTAACTTGATGGTAGTCATCAGTGTTCGTCTCTCTTCCATCATCTGTAGTACTTCTTCGTTAGTTCTCTTGTCTGTCCATGGGACCTTTAGCATCCTCCTATAAAACCACATTTCTGCCGCTTCCAGTTTCTTTTTAATCTTTTTTGATATGTTCCACGTCTCAGATCCATATAACAAAACTGACCATACATAGCATCTAAGCACTCTGAGCCTTGTTTCTTTTAATATAAAATTTTCTTGTTCGTTAATATTTGTTTCATTTCCATGAAGGCAGATTTTGCCATACCTATTCTTGTTATTATGTCTTTATCACTTCTTCCATCACTTGTAATAATGCTTCCCAAATATTTGAAATAAGTTACTTGTTCTATTTCTCTTCCATTTAATAAAATCTTGCATTTCGGCACTTCTTTTTGTTTTGTTATTACCATAGTGAAGGTCTTCTTTATGTTTATTTTTAGTCCTTTTCTCTCACTTTCCTCTGATAGTTTGTCCACCAGTTCCTGTAGCCTTCTTTCCGAGTACGCTAACAGTGTTGTATCATCCGCAAATCTTATGTTATTGATATTTTTTCCTCCTATCCTTATACCTTCCATCTCTTTGATCATTTCGAATATCTCCTCCCCACACAAGTTGAAAAAATCTGGTGATACTTATAGGATTTTTAAAACGCGTAATAAAGGCATGTTCTGGAAAATTTTAAAAAGACAATTTTCAAGACATTTCAATACCTATTTCTCTCCTTTTGTCTTATTTGGCAAAATTATGAATAATTCTGCCTAATATATTTGCCACATTTTCATTCGAATCGAATCAGAGCTTTTGTTTTGCCATTTATTCAACACTCAGCCTGACTCAGGAGATTCTTTTCAAATAACGTTCGCCAAATGGCCTAATGCATTAAAAATATTACATGCTATGATTAGGGTCGCGGACCGTTACAAGACCGCTGAAGTGGGCCGCGGTTCCAAAACGTTTGGGAAACCCTGCTCTATCCAGCAGTGGCGGCTCCAAAGGGGGCCCGTGCCCCCTATCGAGTGCCTGCCCCGCAGTGGCCCCCCCCCGGTTGGGACCCTATACTTAATACTACATACCTAACAGCAAATGGTTGGCCCCCATGATTAGAAGTTGCCACCCCAACGCCCCCCTACTTGCCAAATCCTGGAGCCGTCACTGCTATCCAGTCTAAGAACCGTATCTAAGAGTATAGTTTAGTGTTGGCGCATTAATTGCGACAGACGAACGGCGTGCCAAACGAAATAACTCTCAGCAGCATATCTCTGCACGACAACTTAACGGGAGTATGGATTACGGACTACGCGGTCGACCCCTCAAACTGCCCGTATTAAAACGCGCATTCGAAATCGTTGTCCCCGGGACCCCAAAAACGCTGCACGAGAATTCGATAGGCGTTCACAAGCAATGCAATGCCTGCCTTTTTATTTGCGGGACACTTAATTAGGTCGATCCAGTTATTAAATTCTTCAATCGTCCTAGAGCAGTGGCGACTGACGACTGTGACGTGCCAAAGAGTGGCGGATGCCCGCGGGGGCAAAGTAACTTTGGATGTCCCTCCACCTCGGTGTCAGGTGTTAACGAACAAAAAAGGTCGCCATCTGGTGTGAATGTCCCGGGCCAAATCGATAAGTTTAAGGGGTTTTATGCAAAAAGGTCGCCGTGTCAATTTTTCCCCTATCTGGTGGATGCCAGAGGCCAACGCCCCACGTACCACCCCTCTGTACGCTGCTGCAGGCCAACTGGAGCAGCTTACCCCTGTGCCTATTTTATCTACGTGCAATGAGTCTCACGCACTCGGTTTGTTACCTGGTCAAAACACCTCTAAAGCCAATGTTCTATATAACTGAGAATTAACAATTTAACAGTTAGGGGTTATAACCCTCCCCCATCCCCCAAGAGAACGATCTCCAGCTGGCAATTGGGTCATAAATCATGGGGTGAGAGTGGTCCGACAGCACCGTTTAAAACAAAAGGACCACCCTGTATGACCTTGACTTATAGCATCCTGAGAAAAATAATTACCCTAGAAAGTCCACTGAAGCAACCGTAGAAAACACTTCCCTCAGCGCGCGTTCACCTAACTATGCCACAAAACGATGTGATGCGTAAACACAGAAGCCGGAGAGGTGGGGGGGGCGGGGGAAGGAGGAATGAGGAGCAAGACGAGATCCCTGGAGCGATAGCAGGAAGAAGGAAGAAGTGCGCAGGGAAAGAGTCCGTAAATAAATACGGCACATATTAGATAAGACGATGATAGCCTCGGAGATATATAATCTGATGCAGCTTGTGGCGGGAGTAATAATTGATGACATATAGGAGTGTGGGCGCAGTGGCGGCTCCACCGGGGGGCCCGTGCCCCCCTATTGAGTGCCTGGGCCCCCCAGTGGCCCCCCAGTTGGGACCCTATACTTAATGCTATATACATTAAACAACAAATGGTTGGCCCCCGTGATTAGAAGTTGCCACCCCAACGGTCCCCCCCACTTGCCAAATCCTAGATCCGCCACTGTGTGGGCGTATATATGAAAACTGATCAGACAGAGAGCGGTTAACGCCGCGTGCTTTTAACTGAATCAACGAGTATCTTCGAGTCCAGAGTAAATAACTCTTCTATCTTAGTCATACAATCATACCAAGTCGAATTATTCCACTCTTCTTTATCCGAAATATCAACTTTCAAGTGAAACCATAATCCTGTAAGCTTTGTGGTTGCCGGCGACGGTGTCAGAATTCATGACGATAAGGCGTTGAGTGACAGTTGCCTTTTCCCGAATTTCATTACAACTGCCAGGGCGTAGCCAGGAATGGGGGGCGGTAATGTGATTGGGTGAGGGGTATAAATCTTTAAAAACTTTGAAAATCTTAAATAACACATTAAATATTTTAAGGTAGCCAGATTTGGGGGGCATATACCGATATACCCCCAATATACCTACGCCCCTGACAACTGCTACTAAATAGATTCTAAATAAATAAATTCTAAATAAATTATAAATAGAAGTTCTAAATCTTAACATGCACACGGGTGGGAGGCTGTGTGGTAATGAAAAGTTGTTTTCCTTGAAAATACACCGAATTTATCAAGGGGGCTGCTGGCCATATGCAATTAGACGATTTAGAACATTTCACCTCAGTGCAGTGGCGGTTGCACATGGGGGATGAGTGGGGATGCATCCCCACCGGACTTCCGAGCTAACTTGTTTTTGCTTGTGAAACCTATTTTTGGGTAAATTTGGGTAAAAGTCTAGTAAAACTAACTGCGAATGACCTTTTTTGTTTGTCAACCTATTTTTCGGTAAAAGTATACAGTCAAATTATAGATAACATTCCCTTTTTTCAGCCTTTTCCGGCAAAGTTTATAGAATTTTTTCCTTCCATTTTCATCCCCCCACCAACTTTCTATGAATTCATTTCGTCCCCCCACCACGAAATCCTGGAACCGCCACTGCCTCAATGCACTTATGCAAAGTTGACTGCCCTGCACAGCACGTACCAGCAAGGACGTCTTAAGAAAAATTCTGGTCTTTCTTTTCATAGAAGGTCTTTTAAAAATTTCTAGGATTTTATTTAAAGCAATATTGCAATATGTTCAAGGTCCAAAAACTAATTTTACACCACTTCCAGGTGTTAAAAGACAGTGGTAAATGAAGGTGCAAAATGACAATGCTACATGACAGATGGCAGGGCAAGACAACCATTACTTGAAGAGAAACTGAAACTGATTCACATACCACGATGCAAATAAAATCTATACAGATTTTTGTGCAATTTACAATTTCTCTGGGAGAAAAAAGGGCCCGCACTGCCCCTGAACATTCAGCACTGAAAACGCTGGTTAAATGACGACAGAAAGTTCCAGCTGCGGTCAAATACAATCGCAAGGAAAAAAATAACCTTGGCAAAAAGAATGGATACCCTACTGTTGGCATTACTACAAAAATAGTCATGACTTGGCAATTTTAAATAGAACCCATTCCATGAAACACACTGAGAGTCAGTGGCGGTTCCACGTGGGGGATGAGTGGGGATGCATCCCCCATCACCGGACTTTTAGAGTTATTTTTTGCTTGTGAAAACCTATTTTTTGGGTAAAAGTCTAGTAAAACTAACTGGGGATGACCTTCTCTTTTTTGCTTGTCAACCTATTTTTTTTCCAGTAAAACTGTAGTAAAATTAGGGATAAAATTCCCTTTTTCAGTCTTTTTCAGCAAAGTTTATTGACTTTTTTCCCTTCTATTTTCATTCTCCCCCACCAGCTTCCTGTGAATTCATTCATCCCCCACCAAGAATCCTAGAACCGCCACTGCTGAGAGTTGTAAATAAAACCAGACGACTGCGCAAAATGAACAAATGGCTCGACATGAAGCAGACATTTCGGACACTTACTCGAAATTTTCTATACCTCATGTCCAGATGCTTCTGTGCAGCAGCCGCACTGATCTACAACACATTTAAGTTGAACAACGAATAATAATAATAATAATAATAATAATAATAATAATAATAATAAATATATTTAATAATAATGCACTTTTATATCTTTTATAGCACCAGTTCTAATACCTAAGGGTATCAATGGATGGTACTTCAAATCCATCCGCAAAAGACCAGGTCATTCCAGAGATCAGTCAGAGGGAGAGAGTAAGACCAACTATGGAGGAAAAGCTAATTGAAAGAGATGTGCTTTAAGTTAATTAAAGTCTGGATCTGAAAATACTCAATGAATTGGAATCTCTGACAGACAGAGTGAGAGAGTTCCAGATTTTTGGCCCAGAAATGGAAAAAGCTCTCTTACCAATTTCAGTGTTTGTTCCAGGTATATTTAGCAATGAGTCAGCGGACCTTGTTGAATTACGATGTTTCGGGCGATTCAGCATAGATTTTAAATATTGAGGTTGGCCAGATTGCAGTGTTTTAAAAACCAGGAGACCAGTTTTGAATACAATACAGAGGCGGGAACCGCACAAAAAGAGCTGGAATTGCACACTTGGGCATGAAGTGCGATTGACTTCTTCACCAGAGATATGTCTAACAGACTCAAATTCACAACACAAACCAATAAGTAAGTCAGTGGATTGTGAGAAAGTGTCTCTACAAACTATTAACCCATAATTTCAAATGTTCCCCGATGAACGCTCCTCTATGCTGCTGTGCTGGTCAACTAGATTCTTCCGAATCCATTTTGGTTGAAAAGTTCCGATGGGGTGCAGCAGGTGACACGGCCCAGAGAATAAAACAGGCGCTATATAAATACTACATTATGTTACAATACATCAAACAACCACAGACAAAACACAGAAACATGTATTACATTTGAATCATTTAGTTCAACGCATCTTGATAGCTGAAGAAACAGCATTTCAATCCAAGTGTCAACTGTAATCATGCAGATGTGTGATTGAATTCACCCTTTGATAAATGGCAAACCAAGCCTCCAGAATTGTGAGGGACACCATCACCTGTACAGGTGAGCTACGTTGAGTCAGATTAGAGGTGTGGGGACGTATTGCGAGCATTTTTAGTAATATTACAATTAAACTCTGAGCTCAGGAGGAGCAATTCAGAAAAAGGCAGTAGGACAATCTCTCAGCGACCAGTCAACAGGGTTGGTGCCTGCACAAGACCTCAAATGTTTGGGGCCCTGGGGCCCAACGATCACTGAGGCCTATCGAAAAGGTATTTTTTGTATATAGGGCTACATTCCTCACATCCTCCATCTTTATTTATCATATTTATTCTGTGGAGGGAATAGCACAGACCTGCCCGATCAACTCATCGACATGAACCAGCCTTGAATGAAAATTTCCTCGTCAGATTTACACAGGATTTCGTGACCAGTTCTGACCTGAAAGGGTCAACAAAAGTGGTAACAAAAAACCTTGAGCCAAACAGATCCCCTGCTTCGTGGAGATCCTCACCTCGTCCGGATGAAAGAAGGAGTGCCGGAGGGCCTCTGGCGCGGTCAAGCGATCTATCACATCAACTGTCAACAGTTTTGATATCTAACGAGAAAAAAAAATATATATATATATATATATATCAGTGTCATGGTTAACCCTTTGGACACCCAGTGATTTGTATAACCAATAGGTTATGAAACCGGAATATCGGTTTTACGGATCTATAGGGTTTTGAAGTTAGCACATT